>MU780374.1:4009-60441 GCA_026770625.1 Nicotiana glauca | reverse complement strand
ATATATATATATATATATATATAATTTGATCTTAGTAAGTATCGAGTCGACTTCTCGTCTCTACTTATTCGAGATTAGACGGGATACTTACGAGGTACATGTTGTTTATGTACTCATGCTACACTTCTGTACTTAAATGTATAGGATTTGAGGCAGATGGATCTGGACATCATTCTGGTGCGTATCAGTGAGCACATCTGGGACTTCTACGGTGAGCTGCTTTTCTTTCATGCCGATCCGCAGCCGAAGAAGTCTTTCTCTGTATTTTTGTTTCTGTCTATCCTGATTCAGACAGTAGGATAGTATATTATTCTTTTGTGTATATTCTACTAGTTGTCCGTAGCTTATAACACCAGGTTCTGGCATACATGTTAGTAGACATTTATTTTAGGTTGTATAACTATTTTAATTCAGTGTTCGTGGCTTTAGCTTTAACTTTGAAAAGCCTGTTAAACTTAGTTTTGGTAAAAGGAAAAATGAGAACTTAATCATACTTCCGCGTTGGCTGGCCTGACAACGGTGTCGGGCGCAATCATGACCTATTATGGAAAATGGGTCGTGACATTTATTATCTCACATAAACACTCCTAACACATATTCCAACACTATTTACTCCAAGGACAAGGAAAAAAAATAATTTATTCATTCTTGAAATCTGAAAAAATCACTTATTTTGGACCACAAGAAAAAGGCCAAAAAATTACTTATTTTGGACCGGAGGGAATATACTACATTGAAATTCTGTTTAGATAATTATTACGGATATTGGAAAACCAATCACGCAACAGTAACTTAGTAGTTAGTACTCTCCCGGTTCACGTTAATTGATTTTTTATCTTTTTTTTTTGTGTTACACAATATTTAATTTTTTCAGATATTAAGAAGGGATTAATTTCCTTTTTTTTTCAAAGTTGTCCATAGAGTAAAGAGTCTAGGAGTATTTGTTATATTTTCAATGAACAAATTAAGATTAATATGGTCAATCATATTGTTAACTAATGTTAAAAGATGAATTTCTTAATTTGTGAAAAGGGCAAAAAAAATCCAATAAAAATTGCATGGGGCACCCTATTTGGTAACCCCCTTTTAACTTATACCCGTTTTGTTTTTTCGTTTGCATCCGCACCTATTTTTTTGTTAAGCATTTTAAAAAGACGATTTTTCCCTTCAGGACTATTGACAAAATTGTACACTGTATGACAAGACTTCAGCATGTTTTGGCATGAAGTTTTAGCAAATGAACTAAATAACTTAAGCATGTTTAGTCTGAAGTTTTCGCAAATGAACTAAATAACTTAAGCATGCTTAGTCTGAAGTTTTAGCAAATGAACTAAATAACTTCAGCATGCATTAGCAAAAACTTATTAGAAAATTACATACTGCAAGACAAAGACTTAAACATGTTTAGTATGAAGTTTTAGCAAATAAACTAAATAACTTAAGCATGTTTACTCTGAAGTTTTAGCAAATGAACTAAATAACTTCAGTATGCATTAGCAATAACTCAATAGAAAATAACATACTGCAAGACAAAAACTTCAACATGTTTAGTCTGAAGCTTTCGCAAATGAACTAAATAACTTTAGCATGTTCAAACTGAAGCTTTAGCAAATGAACTAAATAATTTCAGCACTCATGACAAAACTGTAGACTGCAGGATAAATAACTTCAGCATGCATAACTTCATGCTATACTAGCGTGAAGTTTTAGCTTCAACATGAAACTGTTTCATGCTACATTAGTTGTGTATGAACATGACTTTCATTTTAAAAGAATTTATGAGTAAAAGCTATTAAAACAAATATATTTTTCGTAAATAATATTCAAATTTAATAAGTTTTTGAAATTGATTAGACGGAAATAAAGTCACACACACTGAAATAGAGGACGAAGCAGTTGTTAGGCACAAGTCAATTTTGTACTAGGCGGATTTTGAGATTGACAACAACGTGTTGATTCGTTCAAATAATTAAATTACTCAGTAAATGTCTTGTATGTTTCATCATTTAATTGGGAACTTCAACAAGTACGCACAACTAGCTTAACTCCTACTTTGAAATTCTCTTTTAGATAATTACTTGAAAAAAACCAATCACGCAATAATAACTGATTACCTTCTGTCCCAATAAATAATCAATTTGCTTTGGATTTACCCATTAAGAAAATATTAAATTCTAGACAAAAATAAATAATGTGACTAAACTACTTTTAATTAAATGTTGCAGTATAGTTATAGTAACACTTGCTTCTCTTCTCAAACGTGAGGACTAAATGACTTTTTAGGAATACATACATAAGAGTAATTTTGAAAAAATAAATTAAATTTTTTCTTGATTATACACATGGACACTTATTTTGAACCAAAGTACAAAAGCAAATTGGTCACTTATTGTGGATCGAACGGAGTAGTATCTAATGTGTGACACTGTGAATTAATCACAGATTTGTCTGTTTGGCACCATTATAACTGACATGAATATTTTAGTGAAGTTGAAAATTTATTGCGTATGAACATGACTATCAATTTTAAAAAATATTATTAGTAAAAGCTATTAATTCAATTGAAACACTCTTTGTTGAGGTTTTAAGCTAAATAGGCTTAAAAAGAGGGAACAGAAAATTGAGGGAAAATAAAAATTTTAAGTGAATTTTAAGTTTTCTCCTTTGACAAAGGGATATTGTCCCATATTGGAAGAGGAATTTTTTTTTTATGGGCATATATACAATTGCACTTATTCTAGCTCTTAAAGAGTTAAGAAGAAGGCAAGCCTCGCGCCGCCGTCGTCATCGCTCGGCTTCGGCTTCGGCTTCGGATACGGAAATATTAAACGTTTTATCCGTTTTCAATTTTTCGATTTTGTAACTGAAAATTAACCTCCCTCTTCAATTCCTAGTTTATTGTTGCATAAATAGTCATTTATGTTATGACCGTTTTACATAAACAGTCATTCTGAAGAGTTGCATCTCTTCAGTTTTGAGTTCAACTGGCTATAAATATCAGTCCATTCTTTCACATTTTCCATACGATTTTCTGAGTTCTCCTCCTTTCTTCTGCATTGTTTTAACTTCAAAGAAAGCAACAATAAGTGTGATTTGCTACCGAACTTTGTGTTCGCTGAAACACTGGGGTTTGAAGTACCACCACACCAGTGTGTAATTCGTTCTATTCTGGGAGGAAATAATCCACAACCCTGGGTACTAGGAGGGGGTTAAATTTCTTAAGGAAACACCGTGAATTCAGTGGGCTCGGATTAACTTCTGTTTCATTTATATTTCTGTTTATATATTATTTTATTTTCTCTAGAATTTTTTATAAATACAGTATAATAACAAGCTTAAGGAATTTAATTTATTTTCTGTATTTGTGTTATATTCACTCTTCTGGAGATTAAAACCTTTGTGGTTTTCTACTCCGTTAGAGATTAAAATTTACGTGATTTTAACGTTTGTTTGTGTCTTTTTTTTTTTTTACAGAAATGACTAATGACAACGAGAACCAGGCTGTTCCGATAATGACTGTCAATGCATCGACTAGCCGAACACTGTTGTCGGAACCGGTGGGAAAACCTAAAAAAAATTTGCGGTGGTAGCAGAAGATGTTCTTCTACTTGAATACTTCCAGTCTACATAAGTTCATTAAGGAAGATGTTTCTGTTTTGCCAGATGAAACTCCAGAGAATGAATGCTTTCTTGGGATTGAGGCGTGGAAGCATTCTGATTTTCTGTGCAAGAATTATATTCTTAGCGAACTGGAGGATGATCTGTATAACGTCTACAATAGTGGGGAGACGTGAACTGCGCTTGAAAAGAAATACAAAATTGAAGATGCCCGGTTGAAGAAATTTTTTGTCGCTAAGTTTTTGGACGACAAAATGGTAGATAGCAAGTCTGTTATTACCTAAGTCCAGGAATTGCAAGTGATTATTCATGACCTCCTTGCTGAAGGTACAAGTCGAATTAATATTGATGTTGAAAGTATTAATTTTAGTATTTTTACTAATAGAATTTTCATTGAAGGTCTTGTTATCAATGAAGCATTCCAAGCTGCAGTGATGATTGAGAAGTTGCTTCCTTTGTGGAAGGACTTCAAAAACTATTTGAAACACAAACGTGAGGAGATGTCGCTTGAAGATCTCATTGTTCGGTTGAGAATCGAAAAAGATAACAAAGTTGCTGAAAAGAGAGGCAATGGAAACTCAACAATAATGGGAGAAAATATTATTGAGGATACTTCTCAAAATAAGAGAAAAAGGAAACAGGCTTCTGGACCGAAAAGCAACACAAGCAAGAAGTGGTTCAACGAAAATTTCTATAATAGTGGGAAAGAGGAACACAAATCTACAGATTGTCGTGCTCCAAAAAAAGATAAGAAGAAGGGTCAAGAAAACATGGTTGAAAGCACGAAGATGTTAATGACTTGTGTGCTATGCTTTCTGAATACAACCTGGTGGAAAATCTCAAGGAGTGGTGGATTGATTCTGGAGCCACTCGTCATGTTTATGCTGTTAGGTAAGCTTTTGCTACATATGCTCCTATTGGACCCAAAGAGACGCTTTCTATGGGAAATACTGCAATGGCCAATATTGAAGGATGTGGGAAAATATTTTTGAAAATGACTTCTGGCAAGGTTGTGACTTTGAACAACAACCTTCATATTCCCGAGATTAGGAAGAACGTAGTCTCTACTGGACTTCTTAAGAATGGTTTTAAGTGTGTCTTTGTATCTGATAAGGTTGTAATAAGTAAGAATGAAATATTTGTAGGAAAATGTTACCTCACTGAGGGCCTTTTCAAACTGAAGGTAATGGTTGTTGAGAATAATAATAAAATTTCAGTTTCGTCTTACTTACTTAAGTCAAATAAATTATGGCATATATGTTTTGGTCATGTCAATTATAAAACCTTGCGGAAAATGATTAACTTGAAAGTATTGCCTAAGTTTGAATGCGACAAATCAAAATGTCAAATATGTGTAGAACCTTAGTATGTTAAAGATCCTTATAAGTCAGTTGAAATGAATTCAAGTCCTTTAGACTTAATTTACACTGATATTTATGACATGAAGTCAATATCATCTCGCGGTGGAAAGAAGTATTTCATAACTTTTATTGACGATAGTACTCGATATTGCTATGTCTACTTACTTAATAGTAAAGATGAAGCAATAGACGCATTCGAGCAATACAAAAAAGAAGTTGAAATGCAACTTAACAAGAAAATCAAAATGATAAGAAGTGATAGGGGTGGAAAATATGAATCTCCGTTCGAAGAAATATATTTAGAATATGGAATTGTTCATCAAACAACGGCCCCTTACACTCCCCAATCCAATGGATTTGCGGAAAGAAAGAATCATTCATTAAAGAAGATGATGAACGCATTATTGATAAGTTCTGATTTGCCACAGAACTTGTGGTGGGAAGCCGTTCTTACGGCTAGCAGAATACTAAATCGAGTACCCCATAACAAAACACAATCCATTGCATATGAAAAATGGAAATGAAGGAAGCCCAACTTGAATTATTTTAAAGTGAGGGGGGGGGGTGTTTGGAAAAAGTGCAAGTTCCTAACCCCAAAAGGTAAAAATATGACCGAAAACCGTTGATTGTGTTTTCATAGGATATGCGACCAATAGTAAAGCATATCGATTTCTAGTTCATAAATCAGAAAATCTCGACATTCATAAAAATACGGTTATAGAATCAGATAATGCTGATTTCTTTGAAAAAATATATATTCGTATAAAAAGGAATGTGAGTCGATTGGTGAAGGATCTAAACGACCTCGGGAAGAAACAAAATAAAGTCCACTTAATCAGGAGGATCGAAGACGTAAGAAACGTCAAAGAACGCCTACTTCATCTGGACCAGACTTTGTGACTTTTTTATTGGAAAATGAGCCTCGACATTTAAAGAAGCTATGTCTTTTTCGGAATCATTATTTTGGAGGCAGTCAATAGTGAAATAGAATCCATATTGAACAACCATACATGGAAATTGGTTGATCTTCCTCCTGGAAATAAACCTTTGAGTTCTAAATGGATTTTTAAGAGAAAAATGAAAGGTGATGGCACTATTGATAAATTTAAGGCAAGACTTGTAGTTAAATGTTATAGACAACAAGAAGGTCTTGACTACTTTGATACATACTCTCCTAATGGTGGGCATCGGTCGGTTCGGTTCGGTTATGAATATTATCGATTTTGCCTATCGGTTATCGATTTACAAATATCATAACCCGATAACCAAATCAATAAGATATTGGTTATCAGTTATCGATCATTGTTGGTTCGGTTATAGATTTACCCGATAAGATAAAGAAACTAAAACAGTTTCGCAATGTATAAAATAGTTTCAGTAGAAAAATGTTTTGCTAAGACAGTTTTATAAGATTTTAAGAACTATTTTGCTAAAATTCTTTTCAGAACTATTCTATTTCACAAGAATTTAAATTTACCGCAACATCCAATAAAATAAATACCAACCAAAGTTTCTATCTTTCATTCTTCAACCCAAAAAGTAGAAACAAAAATTCCAATATCAGTCAATGACGAAAAACAGAATATCAGTCATTTTTTCACTTTGACACTTTCTGCAAATATAAGGGATCTAAATGAATAACAAATACAAGTGTTCTTAAGATCTTCTTTGTTCGAACGACTAGCATCAACTCTTTGTACATTGATATCTACCTTTTTACTCTAGTACAGAATTATGTATATAGATTAAAAAGTTTATTAGTTATGAAATACAAATTTTATAACAACTGACACAAGATAACTTTGTAACAGCTCAACAATTAAAGCACACGATAAATCTCACTCTAGCTTTCAAACAAACTAAGAAAAATCCAAAGCCAGAATGCTTCCAAACAAACCAAGAAAAAGATGAAGATGAAGCAATTAAAAACTCACACGAAGAATCAAGATAAAGCTGAAGAATGCGGCGGAGAAATACGACTGAAGAGTGAAGAAGATGTAACTGAAAAATCTGATGGATCTGAGAAATGAAGTGAAGATGCGACTAAAGAGTGAAAGAAAGAAGATGAGAAATGCGACTGACGCCGGCTTGAGTCTTGACGGGCTGACTGGTGAGGGCGTGAGGCGGAGAAACTGAGAAAGAATAGGAAAAGAAAAAGAGTCAACTATGAAGTATGAATTATGAAACCCTAGTATGTATATACTTAAGGGTAAACTAGTAAATTAGTTAATCCTTATTGAGTTATCGGTTTTATCCAATAATAGAATTGCCAAACTGAGCCTGAACCGATAACCCAATAAAAAAAATTAATCCATTACCGAACCGTTAACCCAATAACGATAACCTAATAAATAATTAACGGTTCAGGTTATCAGTTTTACCAGATATATGCCTACCCCTATACTCTCCAGTTACAAGAATTACGTCCATACGGATGTTAGTAGCATTAGTCGTAGTGTATGGTCTTGAAATTCATCAAATGGACGTTAAGATGACCTTCTTGAATAGATATTTGGAGGAAAAAATCTACATGGAACAACCTGAAGGGTTTGTGGTTCCAGGTAAAGAAAAGAAGGTATGTAGATTTGTTAAGTCCCTTTACGGACTAAAACAAGCATCCAAACAATGACATACTAAATTTGACCAAATAATATTGTCAAATAATTTTAAGATAAATGAATGTGATAAATGTGTGTACATTAAAAATGTTCTAAATCACATAGTCATTGTTTTCTTATATGTGGATGATATGTTGATAATGAGTAATGACATTGCCAACATAAATGCTACTAACCGTATTCTAACTAGCAAGTTTGATATGAAGGACTTGAGAGTTGCTGATTTGATTCTGGGGATTACGATCCATAAGACTCCTCAAGGTCTGAAATTGTCACAATCTCATCATATTAAGACAGTACTTGAAAAATTCAAGCACTTAAAGTTTAAAGTTGCAAAGACTCCAGTTGACGTGAATCATGCATTAGCAAAGAACAAAGGCCAAGCATATCACAATTGGACTATGCTCGTGTGTTGGGATGCTTAATGTATATCATGAATTGTACACGACTAGATATAGCTTGTGCTATAAGTAAATTGAATCGATACACAAGCAATCCAGCTCAATCTCATTGGATGGCAATGAAACGAGTTTTGGGATATTTAAAATATACCTAGGGCTTTGCTTTGCACTATAGTAAATATCATGCGGTGATTGAAGGATACTGTGATGCAAATTGGATCACCGATTCAGCTGATTTGAAGTCCACAAGTGGATATGTATCCACTATTGGGGGAGGAGTGGTATCTTGGAAGTCATCCAAACAAACTTGTATTGTCCGCTTTACAATGAAGGCTGAATTCATAACCTTAGATAAACTCGGTAAAGAAGCAGAATGGCTCCGAAATTTCTTGGAAGACATTCCATTTTGGCCCAAACCGTTGGCACCAATATGCATATATTGCGATAGTCAAGCTGCAATTGGAAGGGCTGAGAGCGGTATGTATAACGATAAATCTCGTCATATACGACGAAGACATAAAATCGTTAGGCAACTACTCTCAAGAGGAATTATCACGATTGACTACGTAAAGTCAAGTGATAATGTGTCGGATCCACTCACGAAAGGCCTAACTAGAGAAGTAGTTGAGAAATCATCGAGGGAAATGAGATTATAGCCGAAAACAAGTCATTGTGACGGTAACTCTACCTAGAAAACCGGAGGTCCTAAGATCTAGGTTCAAGGAGATAAAACAAAGTCATTAATAACAGTTCGACAACGTCAACTAAAATTTTGGTCCATTCTCGTGATGGGACAATGTTCAGTACCAAGGATAAAGCATTAAGACTTTTTAATGATTTCTAAAATTTGATACGGGGTATATCAATAGTGTATCTACGGGATGACACATTTATGAATCACCTATGAAAGTGTGAAGTGTTAGCCACTTCAAGGAGGATTTTATAAGGCCAATTCTCTACACACTTATGAAACCAGGTGGTGTTCATGGCTGAACGAACACAACAATGAGAACCAAAGACGGTTAAGGGGTGATTGTGTGACTCATGGTTGTCTAGGTATACACCAAAGTTCGACGGTTCAAAGATATCAAATCTACCGATTGACCGAGTATATCCGACATAAGTTCACTACGGAATGTTCAAAGGGAACCTACTTATCCAGATGCAATTAATCCTTACTTGCGAATCACACAGTTTTTCATGCATATTTTCGTGATATAGCAATTCCCCATTCATGTGGGGAATTGTTGAGGTTTTAAGCTAAATAGGCTTAAAAGAGGGTGACTGGGAAATGGAGGGAAAGAAAATTTTAAGTGAAATTTTAAGTTCCCCTTTGACAAAGAGACATTGTCCAATATTGGAAGAGGAAAAGATTTTTGATGGGTATATATACAATTGCACTTCTTCTAGCTCTTAAAGAGTTAAGAAGAAGGCAAACATCGTGTCGTCGTCGTTGTCGCTCGCTTGGCTCGGCTCGGCTTCTGCTTCGGTTTCGGCTTCGGATTTGGATTTTGTCAAATGATCGATTGATTAATTAATTTTTTGGATCAAATTTATTTGTTAATAGCAAATATTAGCAGAAATCCAAACGGAATATTAATATTAAATCCAACGGAAACATTAAAAGTTTTATTTTCGTTATTCGTTTTCAGTTTTTCGGTTTTGTAACTGAAAATTAACCTCCCTCTTCAATTCCCGATTTATTATTGCGTAAATAGCCATTTATGTTATGGCATTTATATTATGGCCGTTTTACATAAACAACATTTTGAAGAGTTGCATCTCTTCAGTTTTGAGCTCAACATTGGCTATAAATACCAGTCCATTCTCTCAGATTTTTCATACGATTTTCTGAGTTCTCCCTTTTCTTTTGCGTTGTTTTAACTTCAAAGAAAGCAACAGTAAGTGTAATTTGCTACCGAACTTTGTGTTCACTGAAACACTGGGGTTTAAAGTACCACTATACCAGTGTGTAATTCGTTCTATCCTGGGAGGAAATAATCCACAACCTCTGGTACTAGGAGGAGGTTAAATCCTTAAGGAAACACTGTGAATTTAGTTGGCTCAAATTAACTTCTGTTTCGTTTATATTTCTATTTATCTGTTATGTTATTTTCTCCAAAATTATTTTACAAATACAGTATAATAACACTCTTAACAAAAATTTTGTATATTTTATCAATATTTCAAATACTGAAGTTTAGTATATACCAACGGTCAAATTATTATTTACAAATATTGAACTTCAAAAATATTACGCATATGCTGTCGGTTAACCTATCGTTATGAACAAGTGCAAAATTAATAGAAGAACCAAAAAATCAAAGCTTGATAAGAAAGCCCATGTGATATTAAATGGGGCTGTTGAAAGCGAATGAAAACAAGTGCATTCATCTACGAATTTTTTTGGCATTGCGTCTTAAATTACAGAACGTGACAAAGGTTTCCCTTTATTTACTATTGAAATTAGAGTCGTCAATATGGGTTTGGCCCGTTGGGCCAGCCCAGTCCTGCCCATGATTTAGCAGGATTGTGCTAGAATTTTTGAAGCACGTTTAAAAATGAAGCTTTTAAGCCCGGCCCGAGTAAGCCTATGACCCGCGAGGCTTGACTAAGACTGGGCCGAGCCGACCCGTGGGCCTAATAAAATATTTATTTAAAATATATAAAAAATAAAAAGTATACTGCCTTTAGATATGGAAAGTCTGAATTGGATCTTTAATAAGAGGAACCAAAACTTAATCTTGAGAAGTTTCAAGATGTGATGTTGTCATGTATTAGAAGGACCATTCTAGAAAATATTCGGATCTTTCAATGATGGTGCGTGATGTACTTAGTATTATTATTATTATTGTACCATCGGAATAAATATTTAGTTTGGTGATGTGTCCTTACAAAGTATAGAAGTTGCATTTATTATGAAAATGTCCAAACACTTGTTACTACTTGAAATTGGCTGCACAAGTTTTCCTAAACTCAAAGTGGTAATATTTTTTATGTGAATTTAAATATTATTATTTTTTAAAATTTAATTATTTTTAATATCTAACTAATTAATATTGCATATGAATTGTAGATGAAAGTAAAGATGTTAAGACAACCTTGTCACAAGCGGATTCAAATGTGTTTGATGAAGATAATGTGTTGGATATCTCGTAAGCATCATGAACGTTCTCTTGAATAATTTGTTTTAGTTTTGACTTTTAGTGAATGAAATATAGTCATGTCTTTTACTTTTTTTTTTAGTATTTATTGTGATATATTGGAACAATATAAAAAGTTATTAAGTTTTGCGTATTTTTTCCACTAAGATATTTTTTTAACTTTTAAATAATTATCTTTTTTTAGGTCAGAACTTAAAGAAAAAATATAAAATTATATTTTATAAGGCACGTCTAAATGGTGGGCTAACGCAGCACAATCCGTCAATTACTAAAGCCCACGTAAGTTGAGCTGGGCTAGCCCGGCCCGGCCAATATTTACAGCTCTAATTGAAATGAAATAAACAAAATTAATTTCCAAATTATCCTCCGTTGTGGAGCGTAGGGATACTATGAAGTTGGGTACATAACCACCGACAGATATCACGCAATTCCTCGTCGCCACGTGTCAGTTTGTCGATAACCAAAGGCCAAGATTAAATCTGATAAAATCGTCACAGTAAAAGTAACATGCCTTTACAGGATTACAGCGGAGAAGAAACCGCGTATACATTGCCCCGCTTCTCTGCATATATATATATAACACACTCACCCACACACTGATTTGTACGTATAAGAATATAATCTGAGTGCCAGTAGAGATCGAGTTCGAGTACTGGTGCGAAAATGGAGTTGTTCTATTACGTGGTGTTTGGGGCTCTGGCCGCTGTGGTAGCAGCTCTGGAGCTGGGTGGAAAGAGCAACAAAGATCGAATCACAACTTCTCAAGCTTTCAATTCCTTTAAAAATAATTACATTCTCGTTTACTCTCTTATGATGGGTATGTTCCTTTTGTTCTTCTCAGATCTGAGCCTGTTTTTACCTCTAATTGATTAAATCACTCTGCATTTCACCTTAGTGTCTGTTGGAATTCTCTTACTTACGTGCTCGATCTGATTATCTGAGCGTAGACTTTTTTCGGAATTTGGGTATTGTCTTTTGGATCTGAGTTTTGTGTTGCTTTTGTTTTAAATTAAACGAGTAGATTGGGTCTTGAAGTCCTGATATGCAGCCTAATTTGCTTAATGCCTTAATGGACTTTAGATCTGTGCATGAGCATTTCATTTATTGATTCCTTGTTAACTCAGCTGTATTATCTAAGCAACTACTTATTCATATTGCCTATGGATTGTTGGGGCTCCAATGATCATTAGCACAACTATAAAACAAAGGAGGCTAAGCAGTAGCGTACGCAGAATTTTACGTAAGCGGTGTCACAATTAATCGACGGTGTCACAATTAATCGATAGACAGTGACTCATAGAAATTAGGGGAGATGACAAGAGAGATGAAGACCCAAGTAGAGTAGCAGTAAGAAACACGTTCAAAAAAAACAAATCGTAAAGAAGTTCATTGAGTTCTTAAATAAATAATTCTTACTAGTAGTGAAACATCCATTGTGTCTAGCCAACTGGAAGCATTGCTTTTTTAACTGGTAGCAAACGATGCCCCAAAAAATTAAACTTACGCAAGCACATGGATTCAAACACCTGGCCTTAAGTTTGAGAGATAGTCGCTGGACCACTGGACCGAGACCTAGAATTGGTAAGTGGTGTCACTTTAGTTATTTTATCTCTTATTTGTTTTTATATATCATCTACCCTAAACGAATTTAGTTAAATTTTCTGACGAAGCGGTGTCACGTGACACCGGTTGGGCCTACGTGCAGCCGCCCCTGAGGCTAAGTATTTACTTATTGATCCTTTGCTGGAATTATTCAATAATTAACTATTATATATGGAGTAATATTATATGAGTAAGAAAATGGTGATACTTCAGCATTTATGATTGTGTGAATGGTGGGGTTTCCTTTGCTAATGGTTGTTTATTTTGTGGATATAGCTGGTGATTGGCTACAGGGTCCATATGTATACTACCTTTATAGCACTTATGGATTTGGAAAGGGGGATATTGGACAGCTGTTTATTGCTGGATTTGGATCTTCCATGTTGTTTGGCACAATTGTTGGATCTCTTGCTGACAAACAGTAGGCCTTTTTCAGAACATTTTGTGTGTCAAGAATCATCTTTTAATACCCCAAAAGTTTCTTGTTACATGATCTTTCCTTGGATTTAATTTTCAGGGGTCGGAAGAGGGCATGCGTAACCTACTGTATCACTTATATACTGAGCTGCATCACCAAGCATTCCCCTCAATACAAGATTCTGATGGTGGGACGTGTTTTGGGTGGCATTGCTACATCTCTACTGTTTTCAGCGTTTGAGTCATGGCTCGTAGCAGAACACTTTAAGGTGACATGACATGTCCTTATTATCAAGCTGCCTTTTAAGTAGGAAATCCATATCGAATCCGTTGAAGGAACATAGCAAGTGTTTGCTCTTTGTTTTTGCTTTATTATTAATCTAATATTTATGAAGTTTTAATATATTACTTGCTTTCTTTGTGCAGAGGGGTTTTGACTCCCAATGGCTCTCACTAACTTTCTCCAAGGCAATATTCGTTGGAAATGGTCTTGTTGCCATTATCGCTGGATTGTTTGGGAATTTTCTTGTTGATTCATTAAATCTCGGCCCTGTGTCTCCTTTTGATGCTGCTGCCTGCTTTCTTGCCATTGGAATGGCTATCATATTATCATCATGGACGGAGAACTATGGAGACGCATCAGAGAGCAAAGACTTGCTCACACAATTCAAGGGTGCAGCTGTGGCCATTGCTTCAGGTATAGCTAGATATGCTACACATTATGTTATTTTTTGTGGACGATCTTCAACCTATGCATCGTCAAAGTGGATAGAGCGATTCCCTTCCGATGAGATTTGGCATGGATTTAGATTTGCTATGTGCTCCTATTTATCTCTTAGAGTTAAGAGTTTAACGATGAGGACGTTACACCATGCTAGGGGCATAGCAGAGTGGTTTTGGGAAGTTATAAGGTTAATTACATTCTGCTACCTTTAAGGTTACAGGAACACATCATTTCTGCACCCAGGTTATCAGTTACAATTTAAAGCTCCATAACTGCCTGAAAAAGGGCGGGCGTAGGTTGCATTTTCAGGGACTTAACATCTTTTTCTTCTCTCTTGATACTGCATTCTTTGTGATATATCTGTTTGATATATTCAATGATGGCAACTGTAGCTCTTGCACCGTGTCATTACTCGATTTTTTGTTTTGTTTACATTTACTTTTACACTATCCTTATTGCTGCACGGTTTCTTTGACAGATGAGAAGATTGCATTACTCGGTGCCATACAATCTCTGTTTGAAGGTTCAATGTATACATTTGTGTTTCTGTGGACTCCTGCTCTCAGCCCAAATGACGAAGACATTCCCCATGGTTTTATTTTTGCAACTTTCATGTTGGCTTCGATGTTGGGAAGCTCATTTGCAGCTCGTCTTATGGCCCAGAACTCACCTAAAGTTGAGAGTTACATGCAAATTGTTTTTGTCGTATCTTCTGCATCTCTCTTGCTGCCCATTCTGACAACTGTAAGTAGAAATGCCTTTACTCTTTGAGTTTTCTGCCTTGTGGTTTGTTGGTTTTTAACATCTTTCATTGAACCAGTTCGTAGTATCTCCTTCAAGCGTGAAAGGGGGAGGCATCTCCTTTTCTGGATGTATCCAACTTCTTGGCTTCTGCACCTTCGAAGGTTGCTGTGGCCTCTTCTGGCCATCCATCATGAAGATGAGGTCTCAATACATTCCCGAGGAGGCAAGGAGCACCATAATGAACTTCTTCAGGATTCCCCTCAACATCTTCGTGTGCATTGTGCTTTACAATGTATGTTATCATTCTTCTTCTCTAAGTATCTGTGTTGCACATGTTCTTGTCTTACATTTAATTACCCGGGCAATTGCTGTGCTGCAACACATAATTTTTGTTTCAATTCCAGCATTCTGATTTTTGACGATCTTTTTATGTCAATTTGAAGGTCAATGCTTTCCCCATCACTGTGATGTTTGGCATGTGCTCAATTTTCCTCTTTGTTGCATCCATTCTGCAAAGACGGCTTGCAGCCATTGCAGACAAGCCAAGTAAGTACTCGGTTCTCTCTAAAGCTTGCAAGGAAATTGACGGCTTAGATTTAAGATCATGCATTACCAATTCTGAGGCAGGATCAGTTCTCACACATAAACCAATTGTACTTGATCATGACTTAATATGGCATTACCTTCTTTTGCTGTATGTAACTTGATGGATTGACTTAATGTTGTTGCTGATTGCAGAAGCAGAAGATTGGGTAGCAATGAAGGAACGGGATACTGAGGCCGATCCATTAAATGCATCTTGATTTAGCAGACAAATATCCAATGGGAAATTTGTCTGCAAAGGTCTACTTATTACCATAATCGGCCATCAGGGTTTAATATTAGTTGAGCTTACAATTGTTAAAGAGCAATGACCATGGATTCAAAATGGAGCTGTTCCTGCCTAGCAGATAAGGAAGAGGCAGATAAGCTAGTGGTGTTATTCTAGTTCCCTGGTTGTGTTCTTAGAAGACAAACACTTACACGTTTTCGACTTTTTTCGTTTCTCTCAGATTGTGCTGCTGTGATAGCCGTTACTTTACTCTATGATTTTTTCCCCTGTTTCCTTAGCCATGGTTCAAGTGTCGACCGAGGCCTACTTTTATGTCATAGCTTTAATCTTTTTGACAATTTATCTCGAATGTAATAGTGAAAAATACAAGTCAATTCTTTTTCTTAAGCAAAGCTGCTATTCTTGGGATATGTCAGGCAAATGTCTAAAAGTGAGGTTTATTTTCTCCCTCTCTCTATATATATATTCTATTTGCTTTAGCATTTTTCGGCAAAGAAAGAATGCAGTAGTGGATAGCATAACAGGGGACTCTGTGCAGAGCCGCTACTCTCTTGAACCATAGAAGTTTTAATCTTTGTATAAGTTCTGCTATATTTATGCATTGTTCTTTTCCAGAATAAAATTTTGGATAACTAATATAATCTCCGTATGACTTAACAGAACGTTTGGTTTCCAGTATTGAACTAATGAACTCTACATAAGTTATGCCGATTTCAATACCAATAGATCGTTTGGTTTCCAGTATTGAACTCTGCATAAGTTATGCTTAGTTCAATACCAAGAACCAAACGTTGTATTATTGGTATCTAACTTATATAGATAGATTCAACGAAATTTGTCGATTGTGGGATAAAAATTCTTGTATTAGCAAAATGTGGATAAGAGTAATAACAATTCGTAGCATAAACAATCTCTGCACTACAATCTTCCTATAAAGCAGACAACATTTTTCCTGTTTGGTGGAAATGAATGATTACAGAACGCAATGGTGCTCGTAGCTTGGCATTCCATTTACCATGTTAGCAGTTCTTGTTTGTGCAATTTTATTCTGAATTCCATTTAGAGTGTTGATAACACTTGAAACTATGATAACTGGGTGTACAACTGACGCAGATTTCAAATTTACACCATGCAAATTATATTAACTTATCGTGGTCAAGTGATGACTGAATGCAAGAAATATTTTAATTAATTAATCACGGTAATTAGAGCTGTCAATATGGGCCGGGTCGGCCTAGCCCAGCCCAACCCATGTGGGCTTTAGCAATTGACGGGCTGGGTTGGGTTGGGCTAGCCCACCATTTTGATGGGCCTTATAATGGTGAGCCCACCCCAGCCATATGTGGGACGCGGGCCCCCACGGGCCGGTCCATCATTTTTAAAAATATAATTTTATATTTTTTCTTTAAGTTTTGACCTAAAAAAAGATATTTATTTAAAAATTAAAAAATTCGCAAAACTTAATAACTTTTTATACTGTTCCAATATATCATAATAAATACTAAAAAAAGTAAAAGTCGGGACTATATTTCATTCACTGAAAGTCAAAACTTAAAACAAACTATTCAAGAGAACGTTTATGATGCTTATGAGATATCTAACACATTATTTTCATCAAACACATTTGAATCCGCTTGTGACAAGGTTGTCTTAACATCTTCACTTTCATCTACAATTCATATGCAATATTAATTAGCTAAATATTAAAAATAATTAAATTTTAAAAATTAATAATATTTAAATTCACATATAAAAATATTACCAGTTTGAGTTCGGGAAAACCTGTGCAGCCAATTTCGAGTAGTAACAAGTGTTTGGACATTTTCATAATAAATGCAACTTCTGTACTTTGTAAGAACACGCCACCAATGCTAAATATTGATTCCGACGGTATAATGGTAATAAGAATGCTAAGTACATCACGCACCATTATTGAATTGAAAGATCGTGATATTTTCTAGAATGGTCCTTCTAATACATGGCAACATCATCTTTTGAAACTTCTCAAGATCAAGTTTTGGTTCCTCTTAGTAAAGATCCAATTCTGACTTTCCATCTCTACAATCAATATACTTTTTATTTTTTATATATTTTAAATAAATATTTTATTAAGCCCACGGGCCGGGCCGACCCAATCTCAGTCAAGCCTCACGGGCCACGGGCTTACTCGGGCCGGGCTTAAAAGCCTCGTTTTTAAACGGGCTTCGAAAATTCTAGTCCAACCTTACTAAATCACGGGTTGGGCGGGGCTGGCCCAACGGGCCAAGCCCATATTGACGGCTCTAACGATAATATGGTAGAAGTCTGTAAAAGGCAAGTAACATATATCCATTGATTTCGTGAGAACACTGGGTTTAGTTAAGTTTTTTCCTGACATTAACTTGTTGAATAATGATAGGTGGTAGAAGGTGTTCTATAAGATATTGATGCAATACTAGAAATCCTAGATTTGCTAGACTTACTACTGCAGCATTTAAATTGGTTGACTATAAATCCTTGCAAGTTTATCTAACTAGTAGTTTATTACTCATGTCTTAATTTTACTTTGTCATAATTCACTTCCCCAATTGCTGTATTGGGAAAAATTGAGCTTACATATTAAAATGATATAAAGGTACCGTGTCGTGACACGCAGACTAGTCAAAGAGTTACAGCTGGTGAAGAGGCACGAGAAGCCACAGATACGAGCAGAGGCAAAGGAAAAGGCACGAGCTGTTAATCAAAGGACTCAGCGCCCGTACATATTTAAGTCGTTTGGGTCCAAGAATCAAGGAAAATGAATCTGATAATATATGAGAGTACAAATACAGTATTTGATGGGCATTAAACACTGAAAACATTAGAAAATCTGTATTAAATATAATGATTGTGTAATGTAGCATTCAATGTCTTTAATTACTCATAATAGCCTTATTATGATATATGCAAAATGCATATCTCTAAGGTATCTATAAAAGGGATATAGCCGATCAATTGTGGACAAACAAAAAATACTATTGGAATATATTTATTTACTTTGCTTTCTATTCATCTTACTATCTGCAAAGATCGCTTTCTTTTATATATTTTCGATTTCGGTAACCTGCGTTCTTCTAAATCATAGCTTTGACCGAAATTTTATTTTTTTTGGTTAAACAAATTGGTTTCGTTACCAAAAATCTGATAATCTATTCTCTTTTAGCTTAATTTCTCTTGTTGCATTAACCATGTCGACTAACAATGACAACATTCGAGGAAACCAAGAAAACCAACAACATCAGGCAGATCCACAGAATATTAACACTCCGGTCCCTTCACCACGAGGCTCTCCACGGCGATCTCGTGAGGGTTATCCTGATGGATCTCATACAAATGAACATGCTCAATTTGAAAATGCTGAAGCTATCAATGGAGCTTTGCAAAAATTAATTGCTACACAAGTCAATAAGGCTCTTGAAGCATTTGTTAACCAGTTACCAGCTGCAACACCCACTCCAAATAATAACACTTTGAAGAACCCTCGTTCCGGGCTTGTTAACTCAGGTAGCGGTGGAACTCCCAGTGAATCACAGGAGGGAGAACCATTTACAAAATTTAGTACTAACATTGCAGAAATAGCTCAAGAAGCAAAGTGAACGCATATGTTAACATTGAAAATGCTGAAGCTATCGATGGAGCTTTGCAAAAATTAATTGCTACACAAGTCAATAAGGCCCTTGAAGCATTTGTTAACCAGTTACAAGCTGCAACACCCACACCCACTTCAAATAATAACACTTTGGAGAACCTTCATTCTGGGCTTATTAGCTCAGGTAGTGGTGGAACTCCCAGTGAATCACAGGAGGAAGAACCAGGTAATGTAATTAATTCTAATTTACAAAATTTAGTACTAACACTGGAGAAACAGCTCAAGGAGCAAAGTTAATGCATAGAACAAATATCCGGGGTGCCACCCGAGATCAAAGAGGTAGATATGGATAAATATTCACAATAACCATAGAAGGCAAATGCTGCTCCCCTTCCAATTCCAAAGAAATTCAAAATGCCTGACATTCCAAAATACGATGGAACAACAGACCCACGCGACCACGTGACTGCTTTACAACAAGCGTAAAAGTCAACAATTTCACTAAGCAGGAGATTGAATCAGTATTAGTCAAAAAATTCGGTGAAACACTCACCAAGGGAGCGCTAATATGGTATTCTCTTTTACCCAAAAATTCTATAAATTCTTTTGCTGAGCTTGCAGATTCTTTCATCAAAGCACACTTGGGAGCTCAAAAAGTAGAAAAAAGAATAGAAGATATTTTCAAGATCAAGCAAGGGGAATCAGAATTGCTTAGGGAATTCATGGACAGATTCCAACGTGAAAGAATGATATTACCGCGTGTACCTGATAATTGGACAGCTATAGCTTTCACGAGCAATTTGAATGAAAAGAGCTCAGAAGCTACGAGGCGACTCAAGGAAAGCCTTCGTGAATTCCCAGCCACAACGTGGAATGACGTTTACAACAAGTATAGCATGAAGCTGAGGATAGAAGAAGATATTGTTCCACGATTTCAAAAAGAAGAAAAGGTGAGTTCGAGACGTGCGGAGATCGAAAAAAGATCCGGTAAAAACAGGTACGAGCCATACATGGGACCTGCGGGAAAAGACTCACGGTTAAAGCAGGACAATCAAAGGTATGATCACAGATCAAGGAATAGAGAATCGGGTTCTTCATCAAGATTTAGGAATGAACGAAACAACTATAAGTCACGAGATGATGATAGAAATTTGAAAGCGAGATTTGGCGGTTATAATTTCAACGTGAGCACATCCAAACTCGTAGCTGTTCTGAGAAGCATTGGAGATAAGATACGATGGCCAAAAGAGATGAGATCAAATCCAAACAGACGCACTCCTGATCATTGGTGCGAGTTTCATAATGACCACGGGCATAAAACGGTAGATTGCAGGTTTTTACAAAGTGAAGTTGATCATCTACTGAAACAAGGATATCTCACTGAGTTGTTCAGTGAGAAAGGTAAGCAAGCTTATATGAAAAACAGGCAGGAGCCCCCAAAACCACCTTCTCCCAAAAGAACTATCAATGTTATAAGTGGGGGTGAGGACATCAATGGCGTATCATATACTGCAGCTAACAAAATTCCAAAGTCACAATTACCCAGGGGAAACGGGTGCTGCATGTCTTAGAGGAAGACAACATTACATTCAATGATACAGATGCAGATGGCGTGTTAACTCCTCATAATGACGCACTGGTAATATCTCTAATTGTATATGATATTAATGTAAAACGAGTTTTGATTGATCCAGGTAGTTCCGTGAATATTATTTTGCTAAGAGTATTACGTGAGATGCAAGCTGAAGATAGATTAATACCAAAGGCGCACACCTTATCTGGATTTGACAATTCGAGTGTTGTGATGAAAGGAGAGGTAACCCTTACCACATTCGTAGAAGGAGTCGTCAAAGATACAAAGTTTCAGGTAGTAGATATGGAGATGGCTTACAACATGATCCTTGGGAGACCACGGATCCATGAAATGGATAATGTTCCTTCAACCTTGCATCAAGTTATTAAATTTCCATCACCATGGGGAATATGTCAAATTCGTGGAGATCAACATACATCCAGGAGCATCAACTCCGTAGCAGATATAAGTACAAAAAATGAAGGAGAATAGCAATCACAGAAGACAGTTGAGGGCGCCACAACCCAAACCTCAACTGAATATGGACAAACAGATATGGATTCAAGGCCTGATACCATTCAAGAACCAGAAGAGAATGAAAACATCAAAAACAATTGAGGAATTGGAGCCTGTTGTGTTATTTGCTCAATGTCCTGATAAGAAAGTCTATGTGGAGGCCAATCTTAGCCAAGGCATGAGAGGTGAATTAATTGAAATTTTTGAAAACTAACGTGGACTGATTTGCTTGGTCCCACTCTGACATGACAGGGATATTGCCGGAGGTGATGAATCATAAATTAAATGAGGATCCATCATACCCTCATGTCAAACAAAAGAAAAGAAAGCAAAGAACCTTCAAGAATCAGGTGATTCAAGAAGAGGTTCGAAAATTGTTAAAGGTTGGATCCATTCGCGAGGTAAAGTATCCTAACTGGTTAGCTAATACTGTTGTAGTTCCAAAGAAGAATGGTAAGTGGTGGGTTTGTGTAAATTACACAGATCTTAATAAATCTTGTCCTAAAGATTCTTTTCCCCTACCACATATAGATCAACTGATTGATGTAACTACAGGACATGAACTATTAAGTTTTTTAGATGCATATTCAGGTTATAATTAGATCAAAATGGATCCGGAAGATGAAGAAAAAACTTCATTTATAATAGACATGGGGACTTACTGTTATAAAGTAATGTCCTTTGGTCTAAAGAATGCTGGTGCACCATATCAGAGGTTGGTTACTAAAATATTTCAAGAACATTTGGGAAAAACCATGGAGGTGTATATAGATGATATGCTTGTTAAAACTCAACATTCAAAAAATCACATATCAAACTTGTCTGATACATTTCAAATTCTGCGCAAATTTAATATGAAGTTAAATCCCAAGAAATATGCATTTGGTGTTGCATCAGGTAAGTTTTTAGGTTTTCTTGTTTCTAACCGTGGTATTGAAGTGAATCCCGCACAGATTAAGGCCATTGAATAAATCCCTTATATGCTTTCAAGTAAAAAAGAAGTTCAGAGATTACCAGGAAGAATTGCAGCCTTGGGAAGATTTATTTCTAAATCATCAGAACAATGCTTTAAATTCTTCTCGGCTCTTAAAAAGTAGGATCATTTTGAATGTAATGAGGAATGTCAGCAGGCACTTAGAAATTTGAAAACATACTTATCAAATCCATCATTGCTTGCAAAACCAAAGGCTTGGGAAAGACTACTCATTTACCTTGTTGTTTCAGAAGTAGCGATAAATTCCATTTTGGTCCGAGAAGACCAAGGTAAACAATCTCCCATCTATTATGTTAGTAAATCTTTGTTAGATATGGATACACAGTATCCTCAATTAGAAAAGCTTGCACTTGCATTGATCATGACATCTAGGAAATTAAGACCTTACTTTTGGTGTCATCCTATTGCTGTAGTAACTGCTTATCCCTTACGTAATAAACTACATAAGCATGAGTTATCAGGTAGGTTGGCAAAATGGTCTATAGAATTAAGTGAGTACGAAATCACATACCAACCTAGAACTGCTATAAAATCTCAAGTGTTAGCTGATTTCGTGGCTGATTTTAGCCAAGGGATGCAATTACAAGCAGAAAAAGAATTACAGATGTTCAATGGAGCTAACCCAGGAACTTGGATTTTATACACTGACGAATCATCTAACGTAAAAGGTGCAGGTTTAGGGATTGTTTTGGTACCACCTACGGGTGAAACCATTCGACAAGCTATCAAATGCCATTCTATAACTAACAATGAGGTAGAGTATGAGGCTATGATTGCAGGTTTAGAACTGACACGAGAACTTGGCATAAATCAGATTATAATCAAGAGCGATTCAGAACTTGTGGTTAATCAAATGCTGGGGACTTATACAGCCAGGGAAGCAAGGATATAACAGTATTTAGAAAAGGTACATGAATTAATAGATCAATTTCAAACCTGGAAGGTTATACAAATATCAAGGGATAAAAATGTTGAAGCGGACGCCCTAGCTAATCTCGCATCTGCAGCTGATGTGGCAAGTGATGCAAACGCCTCAGTTATTCATTTATTCTATTCAGTTCTCGACCCCGATAAGAATGAGGTAAATTTTAATAACTTGACTTGGGATTGGAGGAATGAGATTGTTGCTTTTTTGCAGTATGGTACCGTCCCTGATGATAAGAAAAAAACTCATGCGCTTCGAAAAAAGGTTGCTCGATACTGCTTAAAACAAGGCAATCTATATCGTAAAATGTTCGGTAGTCCATTAGCAAGATGCCTTAGACCTTCTCGAACAGAGTACGTAATGAGAGAAATACATGAGGGGAATTGTGGGAATCACGCAAGAGGAAGATCATTGGTAAGAACCCTAATTAGGTCAGGCTATTATTGGCCTAAAATGGAAGAAGAAGCAGAAAGTTTCGTGGCTAAATGCGATAAATGCCAAAGGTACGGTAACAATATGCACAGAATTGCGGAGTTACTACATCCGGTAATTGTACCGTGGCCATTTATGAAATGGGGAATGGATATCGTGGGTCTATTACCACAAGCAAAAGGACAGGTAAAATTTTTGCTCGTACTTACTGATTATTTTACTAAATGGGTAAAGCCAGGAGCATTCAAACAGGTGCGAGAAAAGGAAGTTAAAGATTTCATTAGGCAGAATATCATATGCCGATTCAGTGTACCAAAGAAGATCGTGTGTGATAATGGCCTTCAGTTTATAGGAGCTCAAATCACGAAATTCTTTCAAAGTTGGCAGATTAAAAGGATTACGTCTACACCTTATCATCCGGTAGGTAATGGGCAAGAAAAATCAACAAATAAAGTCATTATCAACAATTTAAAGAAGCGTTTAGAATATTCAAAAGGAATATTCCAGAAGTGCTACCTGGTGTTGTATGGGCATATCGTACAATAGAAAAAACAAGTACAGGAGAAACATCATTTTCGTTGGTTTATGGAGCAGAAGCTTTAATTCCCGTTGATATAGGAGAGCCAAGTACAAGGTTTACTCGGGCAACAGAAGAGTCTAATGACGAGGAAATGTATATAAATTTTGATTTGCTTGAAGGAAGGAGAGAAGCTGCACTAATAAGAATGACAACACAAAAGCAGGTCATAGAACGGTATTACAACCGGAAAGCACTCCTCAGATTCTTTAAAATTGGGGACTTTATGCTTAAAAAGATTTTTCAATCTACGAAGGCAGCTAATGCAGGTAAATTAAGTCCAACTTGGGAAGGACCCTATAAGATTCGCGGTATTGCAGGTAAAGGAGCATATCAACTGGAAACAATGGATGGCAAAATACTACCTTCACATTGGAATGCAGTTCATTTGAAGAGATATTACTTCTAAGGAATACCACGGTCAGGTATCTTTGTTTTAAAAATTCTATTTATGAATTGTTAAAATTTTACTAACGATTTTAGATAATAGGCAAAAAGCTAGCCCGTACTAAATGATGAGTCACGACCTGCAAGGCACGTGGAATACATAAAACTTCCCAGCCTAGAGTTACAAATATTCTGATAGTAATTCAAACGGGTTAAGAAGTCTTCATCTATAATCGCACCTCCGAGTCCCGTATGTTTTTTCTTTTTCAGGGAAAGGACCAAATCAGAGGAATAATCAAGTGCTCGAGTCTTCATACTTTAACACTCAAACACTTGGGGGACTACATAATATACATAGACATGTGTATAAAGAAGGCAAATAAAGAAGATAGAGAAAAATCGAAGATCAATCCTGAAAAATTCAAGTGCAGAGTAAAAGTCACGAAGTCACGGGCTAAGGCCAAAGAAAACCTTATAGTTAGGGTAAAGGCTATGTACTGAAACGAGTTATAAATAAAAATCTCGTTTTCTTTTTTAAATCTGTTACAAGACAAACAGTTACAAGAAAATTATAAATGTAATTCAAATACATGTAATGTATTATTCAAAACTAGGCAAGGTTCAAATAAAAAGTTGTCAAAGTTATTTCAAAGAAACGTGTATGTTCCTATTTCTTTTATCGTATGTTAAATACTATTATGAAGTTGGGACGTCTTCTTCATTTTTTGTCGAATATAAAAGGGCCCTCTTTTATAAAACTCATGTTTAAATTAGTCATGAGGTTAATAGAAGCATTTTTGAAGAGTAAAAATGCTAATTATTCTATAAGTCCTTAGAAACAAAGGCAAGAATAAATTAAACAGAAGTTCAAGATCATAACAGGAAAACTTCTTAATATTTAAAAAACTTAAGACTAAGTACGAATTTAGTCAAAAAATTACGAATTGTTTATACAGATTGCCCCATGAAAAGGTCTGGGGACTTGGATTTCCAAAATAAAACCTCAAGTGAGACCAAGGGTTTGATCACAATTTTTCAAATAAAGTAAAAACAAAAACAAAGACATTTCAAATAACAAAGACTGGTCAATGAAAATTTGGAGGAGCTGAAGCGGTGCATCAACAGTTGCGGGCTCAACTTGACTTGCAGCAACATGCTCGACTGGGCTTGAAAGAGTTGGGATACCAATATTGACTTCAACGTTCCTGGAAGCTTCAGCCACGGGAGAAGGAAAATCTTGAGCTTGCTGAGCTTTTTCAATAGTTTCGTTAATCTTAGCCAACTTAGATTCCAAGTTGAAATTTTCTTGGCCAGCTTCGATTAGGGTATCACAGCATGAATTCAAAAATGCCCAACTCACCTCAATAGCAGATTTGTCCTCAAGGATCTCGTAATCCCTTTCCCAATCAGCAATCTCATTCCTTAACTTCTGATTTTCAGCCAAGGCAGTGGTGTAAGAAGTTTGAAGAGAGGCATGGAAGCTTTCTAAAGCACGCACCTTATCAGAAGAAGCTCGAAGGTCTTCCTGTGCACGAGTCAAATTTTGCACGAGCTCCCCAGTGTAAGTTTCTTTTTTTACTCAAGTGATCCTTCAACTCTCTAATTTCTTCACTGGCCTTGGATAGTTGTTCTGAGAAGGAAGATTCAAGACGCTCTTTTTCTTTATCTGCTTGGCTTGAGGAAGCCTTTTCAACTGCCAATTCTGAGGTTAAAGCCCGTACCTGCTGCTCCAAGGTACTCTTACTCTCTTATAAAAACTCCACCTCAATTTGCAAACTCTCGGATTGTTCCTTCCAATTGCACGCCTCTAATTGAGAATCACGTGCTAACTACTCCATGAGGGCGATTTTGTTAATCATTTCTGTGCCGATAATATTGGCCTAAAAAAAATTAAGGGAAATGAGAATCCCAAAGTTAGGAAAATTACAAAGTAAAGGGAAAAAGAGAAGAGCAATACCTTCAAAGAAGCGTGCACGATATCATTCATCAAAGTCAAGGAACTATAGCTTTGAAGCTTAGATTTTTTGATTAGGCCAATTAAGGGTTCTAGCCATACGTTCGCTTGACCTGATTTCCTTAAGAGACTGCTCTCAGCAGGAACTTCAATAACCACCCTCCTCATAGTAGCACTCCTACTTGACGAGCCAACTTCAGTATGATGAACGATTGGAGGAGGAATTGTCAAAGGAGGAGCAATAGAAGAGGTAAAAATAGTTGAGGAAGAAACAAAAATAGCTGGGGTTGGCAAGGAAGGTAAAGAGGGAGTCACAGACACGGGTGTCGAAAAAAAGGCTAAGGGTGTTTCACCTAAAAATAGGCCCTAAGCCTTTATTACCTAATCCGTTAATAAACAGCTGGTCAATGGACTCACGAGTATCAGTGGGAGCGACGTCGTCATCAGGAATTACTACCAGGGCTTCAATAGGCTCGATGAGAGGAACAGACCTACGGGGAGATGCTTCAGCTTCATCATCAGAAATGATGAGTCTTCGAGCCCGTGGCCTTATCACCAAAGAGCCCCCATCTTCCTCCTCTTTAGAGTCTTCTTCTTCAATAGTTTTTCTTTCTAAAGAGATATGGGTTCCCGAAGAGACGCGGGAAGCCGCAACTGCCTCGGCAGTGACTCCTCAAATGTCAAATCCCGATAAAAAGAAGGATAAGAATTTGAGCCATAAAAAATATATACATGGAAGATGAAACAAAATAAGAGATCTGACTATGATTTTTTACTTTCCAACCAAAACGGTTAGAAAGTGTCTTCCAAGACCTGCCATCCATTGGTGTGGTCTTCAATAACTTGTCTACCCAATCACAAAAATTAGGAACATCATTCACAATTCCCATGGTTGCTAAAAAAAAAAGCAAAGTTAAAAAATTTGACAAACTTGAAGAAAAAAGGCCCGAGAAAGTTAAAAAAGACTTACGTGCAAAATTTCACTTCTAAGGGAAGAGAACATTATCTTCACCCACTAAACCAACAGTGGGGGCAGCAACAAACCTGGCATACCAGCCATGGTCTTTGTCATCCTCGAGGCTCACTAAAACTCTCTTGCTCCTGGCTACTAGTGTGAAAACACAATTGTGAAAGAGTCTAAGGGAGTAAAGGTGAATCAAATGAGGGAAAGTAAAAGGAACACCGGCTGTGTTGGTGAAATGCCTTAAACAGGCAACAACCCTCCATATGATTGGGCCAATTTGACCCAAACAGACATCGAAGAAATGACAGAACTCAAGAATAATCGGGTCAATAGCTGGTTTGAACCCTAAGGTGAAAGGGTATGTATAAACAAAAGAAAACCCGATTAAGTAAGAGGTGATTATTTGATTTGGATTAGGGATAATAATAGGAAAATCACTACTCCAATGGCAGTCTCTACAAACTACATGAGTCAAAACTTCTGCAATCTGAGTGGGATAGATGTCAGCACGATCTAAACCAGAGACTTGATTCCTAAGGGATTCTTTGTCATGATAAAAAGATAGTTCCATAGGAACTATCTCTTCTACTGTGGGTTCACGAAGAGGTTCAGAAGGTTCTTTACCTCTTGAAGAAGTCCTTTGTGAAAGCGAACCCCTAATTCTAGAAGAAGGGCCAGAACTAGGTGAAGGCATAGAAAAACCACCACGAGCAGACCCTAAACTACGAAGTCTACCTCCCCTCCTACTCCTGATGGGGGCATTAGGGAAGGTATAAACTATGGGAACTCTCCTAGGGTTAGGGTTTGATGAAGACATAGTAAAGAAGGGTGATACAATGAAGAAGTAAACAAGGATTCGAGAAATTGAATATTCGATAAACTTTATGTGGTAAAGACAAAGAAAGAAATTATATTTATATTAATAAGCGACCGCTGAAGGAAAAAGTGTAATGATGGAAGTACCCTAATAATGATAACTGATACTTCGTGAATAGTGGAGCCGTGAAAAAGCCTTAAAAAGGGCTGCAAAACTGTAGAACTAATGAAAAAGTGACATGTGTGAAGAGCATTAAATGGGAGTGACAATTGAAACGTCAATTTCGCCATAGAATTAATGGTGACAAAAATCCTCGTTTTAATGAAATCCACTTCCCAAATATTCTACTGATGAATAAATGGCAAGTGGGGGGGGGGGGACTATCTGTATCAGGAAAAATTGAGCTTACATATTAAAATGATATAAAGGTGACGTGTCGTGATACGTAGACTAGTCAAAGAGTTACAGCTGGTAAAGAGGCACGAGAAGCCACATATATGAGCAGAGGCAAAGGAAAAGGCACGAGCGGTTAATCAAAGGACTCAGCGCTCGTACCTATTTAAGCCGTTTGGGTCCAAGAATCAAGGGAAATGAATCTGACAATATATGAGAGTACAAATACAGTATTTGATGGACATTAAACACTAAAAACGTTAGAAAATCTGTATTAAATATAATGATTGTATAACGTAGCATTCAATATCTTTAATTACTCATAACAGCCTTATTATGACATAGGCAAAACACATATCTCCAAGGTATCTATTAAGTTGCTCGGACTCGGGTGCGGGTGTCCGATAAGGGTACGGATCTAGAGGTCAGATCCTTCATGATCTAAATTTAAAGATTCGGGGGTGCGAATTCAGGTACGAATACGGGTGCGGGGATTTCGTTACAAATAATTTAATTAGTTAAAAATAGAATTATAAAAATATGTCTAAATTATGAGTCATTACTCGGAAAACTTACAATGTATTCCTAGAAGGAGAAAATATTGAACAAGAGTAGAATTTTAGAAGGAGATAAAAGGAAAAGGACTAACATAGAAATTTATATATACAAGGTATTCCATTTTCTTCAATATTACCCTAGCTTTTGATTTGTTTTCAAAATTATTGTATCTGTCTCAAATTTCTCCGTTGATTTTGGTCAAAGTATCCAAAATCGGTTGACCAGATCCGATACGGATCCCACACCTATACCCACACCCACACCCACATCCACGTCGTGTCGAAACAGGTGCGACACCGAAAGTGAAGAGTCCGAGCAACTTAGGGTATCTATAAAAGGGAGATAGCATTGTGGACACACAAAAAATACTATTAGCATATATTTATTTACTTTGATTTCTATTCATCTTACTATATGCAAAAATCGCTTTCTTTTATACATTTTCGATTATCAGTAATTTGCGTTCTTCTAAATTATAACTTTGACCGAAATTTCATTTTTTGGTTAAATAATTGCAAAACAAAATCAAGGTTAAAGTTCATATTATATTTTACAAGCCAAATAACACTTGCTAGTTCAAATTTTATGAACTTCTGAATTAGAATACTTCGTGGAGCTCATAGACTGCCCATTAAATAGATTAAAAAGAATCCAAGAAAGCTGAGTTATACGTAGAATAGAAATGACACCAAGTAGCTGCTATTTAAAAATTAGTCAATGTATTCTAAATTCCAATTTTTTAGTTCAATTTTTCAGGAAAAAAGTGTCTTGCATTATTTTCAAGTTAAGATTTTTAGTTTAAAATTTTAAGTACTGGCTAATCTCTAAATAATATCCCTAAAAGTGGCTATATGTGCACCGACCTCGAGTTATACTGGTTATTTCATGACCAATTTAGTTACTGTTTTGGTTAAATTAGAGCAAAAAGTTTAGCGAAATTTGAAGTAGAAGATCATGAGCAGGACAAACCGATCTAAAAAGAAAATTTTATTCAATAATTATGAAGTACACTTGAATACAGACGAAGTTGGGGCTTAACTTTACTTCCAAAGATTAATGAATACATCATATTACATACAAAAACATTGAAAAACATTGTTACATTGATATATCACCATTACAAGAAAAAATAAAATTTGAAGGAGATACAAAAAAAAAAAAAAGGGTGCTTTTTACATATTTGCTTTTAAGTCTTGTTGACAGAGTCACCTAATAGTTGAGATGCATGTAAACTGATCCAGTTACACCAGCCGGCTTCGTTTAGCCTGGGCTGAAGCAGCTTCAAAATCCCCAATGAAGAAAAGGATCTTGTCCAATATCCCTATATTGGGTTCCTCCTTATCATCTTTATAGTCAGCTAATGAATCAGAGATGTTTTCCATTTTCGATATTCTTGAACCTAAATGTCTTTGAATTTCACCTTGGTGTATAAGGTAGTAGTCATCTCCTTCCCTTATAATCTTCAATCCCCTGAAAAAAATTCATTCATGTAAAAAAAAATTATGTTTTCTAATGCAAAACAAAAACATGTACTAAAATACATTGAATTTTGAGCTTACAATCCATTGCGATCACAACGATCTTGAACCATATACACATGTTTCCATGTCTTAGAATCTGAAGGAGCATAAAAAGTGGCTTGATCTAATCCCCATCTTTCTATAAATAGATCACACCATAAGCTGTTATCTGAACCCATAATTTTCCACTTTCTGCACACTTTTTTTTAAAAAAAAGACATCTTTTTTCATAATTGCCCAATTCTTGGAAACAATTCAGTCAATTGCATGAAAAAGAATGAAACTTTGACTTTTTTTTTGGGGTCAAAATAGAGATCCAATTTTAGTGTCAAATTCAGATCATCACAGTCAAGTAATGCATAATTAGAAAGATACCCAATTGTCAGAAGAACTAAAATTACTCCATAATAACTGCAAATCCATTATGTAATAAATTGCCAAATGAATCAGAAGAATAAATAGTAGAATTAAGACTAACCTAATTGAGCAGTTGCAAGATTACGGTGATCCAAGAGGCAGAAAATTCTAAGACTAAGTTCAGGTGGCAACCTCTCCATCAGAGTTGGGGGTGGGGGATGGGGGTGGGGGGTTACAGGAGAGAGTTGGAGAGAATGGATGAGGTAAACTTGGTTCAGTTTGTAAGTGCACTTTACTCTTTTTTTTGCCTTCTCTTTTGGACGTTAGTGTGTGTTGTCCTCTAGCTATTTTTTCGGCGATAAAATAGACAACCAGGAACAGCGATCTTCTTTAAACAATATTGTTGGGATTAATTAATACTTATATTAGCTATTTTAGTATTATTTTTGATTGTTTGGTATATGTTGTATTAAATTTGAAATTGTCAATTTTACTGCTTTATCATGAAATTACTTATCTTTGGATTATTATTCCATCCTTTAGAAGGTATAAGTTATCCCGTACTATTTTAATCCTGGGATAACTTTGTATAGGTCCAAATTTGATAAACACGGTAACGGATAAGCAAGACATAGGATGGGGTCGACCACGACACAACGACTGACAGCCGTCCAAATGAAGACCGACGACTAGAAGCGGGCAGCTGAGATAGGATAGTAACGGTAACTTAAACTCAGAAATAGACAAGAGAAATATTCCTTTGAATATTCTTTATGTTGCACTTTTTAGGGTTTTTTGGGGAATGTCCATTATAAATAGGAAGATATGGGGCACAAAGGGGGGATCTGTCTTTTTGAGAACCGAGACATATTGTAAAATTGAGAGAAGAATATACGAAAGAGTTGTCTTATTCATTTTATTCAAGCACATGTTATTCAATCTTTATCCATAAATCTCAAGATTCCATACTAATATTGACTGCTTACCTTTCCACGTCAGAGAAAAGAAACACTCAATCACACAGTCATTGGGTGACGATTCCTTTACATTATAACCCTTGTCATTTCTCTCGCATTTATTATACATTTATGATATTACATATTTTGTCAATCATAGCATATTAAATTCATTATTGAATGTTCCTAAACTCTATTTGTTATATAAGAGTTTTGTTTTATTTGGTCTAGGATTTATTAAGTTCAGCTCAGATTCACCCTATTAACTTATTATTAATTGGTTTAGCATATATTTGCTCAAACAGTTTGGCACCGTTTGTGTGAAGTTTTTAGTTGAAACTATAGTTCTTTCTAGATCATAAAAAAAAAAGACATCTCGTCCTCGTTTGCACAAACTAACAATGACAGGAAAAGGAGATGCGAGGTTGAAAGAGATAGCATGTGTCACTACCAACATCTTGAACACCATCAAAGAAGATGGCAGGGAAGACAACGAGAACGTGACACCAAATGCTACGCCCAGACGTAGTGTCACCTTCCCCTCGCGAAAGCGTAACAGCTTCACGCGAAAGGGGAGCCTTCACGTCAACAATTGAGGAAGCACCACCAACAGTGAAAAAACTAGTGGAAGAGTGGTTGACAAGTGCTCTAAACAGCATACTCGAAAAACCCGTCCAAAGGGAGAATAGAAACAACGCACAAGTAGATATCACAACAACCACTGGCGAACAGCCCATCCCCCAAACAGGTAACACTTACATCACTGCTGATGTAAGTAATGATGCACTCAACCATTCTAAAGAAAATGGAAGATATGAAAAACGAAAACATGGCTATCCGTGACCAGTTGGAGGAGCATCAAGAAAGGGTCGATAAGATATCGGGCGCTCCAAAGTTGCTACCGAAATGAGACGTTGGTCGATTCGTGAACAACCGTCTAGCGAGGAAGCAAATACCCATGCCATTTCCCAAAACCTTCAAAATGCCACTGTACCTGAAGATATACGATGGCACTACAGACCCAGAAGATCATATCATCTACTATGCCACATCGATGAAGGGCAACTATCTTTCGAAAGAGAAAGTACCATGAGTGCTACTAAAAAAGTTCGGCGCAAAATCTAACAGGGGGAGCCCTAACCTGGTACTCAAAACTGCCGGTGCGGTCAATAGCAATGTTCGAGAAAATGGCCAACAAGTTTGTCACCGCTCATGCAGTCGCTAAAAAGGCGGAATCCAGGGTGAATGACATATTCGCCGTTAAACAATCGCCTGGCGAGGGACTCAGGGACTTCCTTGCCTGGTTTAACAACGTGAGAATGAGCCTATAAAATGTATCAGAGGAGATAGCGGTAGTGACCTTCTAGAATGGGTTGAGCAGGAACAGGTCGAGAGCAACCAAAAAACTATTAAGCAGGCTCATGAAATACCCTCCCACCACCTGGGAAGAAATCCACAATGCTGTCACGCCCCAAAACCGAGGGACATGACCGGCGCTCGATCAGTTAGCCCCAGTCAAACGGACCTGGGTGCCTTTCCTGTCCCACGTGTTATCCCGTGTACTCATTACTCATTAATCAAAAGAAATAGCCATTTATGATTAAAAATTCTTTTTTTTTACAAAACATACATAACATACATGGTTACTTAGCATGGTTTACAACTTACATCGCCCAACATACAAAATACATATTTACATAAGTTCACAACCCACATTTCCTATCTACGAAGCCTCTAAAGATACAAAAGGATGATACAATACTTGCCGGTAACAAGGCTCCGGCTATACCTTACATAAATACTAAAACAAGACTCCGAAATAAAAGTGGCACGAGCCACATAGGGCCCCAAAAGGAAAGGGGCTCACCAATTCAGCTGACGGGAAGTGAAGGGGAGCTACGGTCGGTAGACTGGAGTACCTGCTATGGATCTACCTACAATCATAACACGAATGTAGCACCCCCGGCAAAAAGGGCATCAGTACATTTGAATTGTACTGGTATTTATGAACAAACTTTGCCCCAAGTAAACTCAAACCATACACAAGTAACGAGCAATAATAGAATCAACAATCAAATACACATGAAAGGAACAATCAAGCCAAACAAGTTTACAATCTCTCCTTTTTTCCCTTCAACATTATCACATCAATGATTTCACAATTTTCTCATATTTTTATTTCAATAGTGATTTTGATCACTTTCCACCCTTATTACCTCGGCCATCCTTATTACCTCGGCCACCCTTATTACCACAACCCACACCTTATTACTTTGTGTTGTGGCGCGTAACCTCATCCCACCGAACAATTCATAAACAACAACAACAACAACAATTCACAAGGAATAACAACAAGAACAACAACAACAATTCACTAAGAATTTCCATAACCATCAATACCATTTCCATCATATTCAATGACTCATATGCAATTTAAGTCACAACGGTAATTGCCCATGACAAGCCATATATGTTATTACCACAGTTATTTCGATTGCATCAATTACGATTTCTTGCCATCATTTGTTTTCTAGCTCTTACCACATAAACACATTCACACATACATATTTGGTTTGTTGCCAATTACTTGCACCATTATATCGAGAGACTTAACCACGAACACTTAAAGCATATCAATCACAAGAATTTCATAAATAGTCCACATAGATATCACATACCAAATAGTCGTACATCAAACAAAGTGACTTTACAAAGGTCAAAGTTAGCCATACATACCTGGAGCCGAATTCCCTTTTTAACTTCTACTTTCAATTCATCAAACAGTCTAGCAACGTCAATCTAGTGCAAAAGTTAACATATACATCTTATGATTGAAGTTCATAATTACTACCCGAACATATATAGGTTATCAATCCATCTTTTGCAAACCTTTACTTCTACCCAATTTTTCCTTACTAGGTTTTAGGTTTTAAAAGATATGCATGTACGTTTTCATCCTTTATTTTCAAGAATCAATGCACGAGACTCCCCCTTTATGTTTAAACCTAAAAATCAATGGAAAATAATTGGGAATTTTACCTGCAAGAATGGAGATGAAGACAATTAATTTGAAATTTCCCGAGCCTGGGTGACTTTGAAAATCAAATTGGTGAATACAAGACTTCCTCTCTCAAGAACTCTCCCTTCCTCTCTTTAGTTAGTTCAGAAAAATCGTTAAAATGAGGGGTTGGGGTGTTTTATTAAAAAGAGGGCCGAGTTTAAAATTTAGAAAAATAGGAGCCCGAGTCAGGTATGCAGTCGCACTTTGCGATCGCAAATTGGAAATGCGGTCCACATAATGGATCGCAAAAGTGCTCCAAAACTCTGAACATTCTATTTGGGTTTGCGGCGGAAATGCGGTCCGCATATCCGATTTGCGATCGCACAATGCACCGCATTTTTTATCTCAAATTTGACTGGCACAAGGACTCATTTTACGATAGAAATGCGGTCCGCATATCAGTTATGCGATCGCATAATGGACCACATTTGGACCTCAATTTTAAACAAACCACTGACTCAATCTGTGGCAGAAATGCAGTCCGCATACTAGATTTGTGACCGCATTCTGGATCGTATAATAGCTCTTTTCTGGAAAACTTGATTCTTTGATTTTTAAATTCCTAGATCAGTACAAAGGGTCTGGACACACATATCCAAAACCTAACATTACGAGCTACTAGGTTTTGAACACAAACTTTTTTTTACGGGGCCTTACAAATGCCTATTGTACCGAGGTGAGAGCCGACGAGGATGACCTCAACGGTCTGACCCAACGACTGATGTCAGTTCAAGTAAAATCGAGGAAAGATTATCGTAACGACGGTTGAAGGGATCAATCGGGTCCCCGTCCCAGCCGAGAAAGACATCAGCCCTACATCAGAATAACTGTCCCACCACTTCCTCGGCACACAAAAGAGCCGCCCAAGCCGAACATAGGGACTTAGCGAAATGAAAGAGGTATGCCTCCGCTCTTATCTGCTCATAATTTTGTGTTTCACCTTCAGAAATAGTATACGCACTAGAGAAGCTCGGCACGAAGGTGAAATGGCTACAAAATATGAAGTCTAACCCAAATACTCGGAAGTCAAATGTCCTCTGTGAATTTCACCAGGAGCAGGGTCATAAAACCGATGACTGCATAGGTCTGCGGCAAGAGGTAGTGAAAATGTTAAACCAAGGGCACCCGATGTGACGACCCGACCCATCGTCACGTGAGTTACCGCCCCGTTTCCCCCGTATTATGTTGTTCTATGTTTCAATATCAGTATTTGAGTTGATCAGATAGAATTGAATTGGTTTTTGTTGGAAATGAGGTACTTAGCCTCTTAGAAGGAAGCTTGTTTTGGAATAGTCAACAGAAATTTGACTATATAGTTAGAGGGCTTGGATGTGAATTAGTGATTTGGTTAGCTTTGGGAGATGATTTGTGACTTAGGAGTGCGATCGGAATTGATTTTAGAGGCTTGGTGTAGAAATAGGCTTGAATTGGCGAAGTTTGAATTTTTGCAAATTCCGGTTGATAGGTGAAATTTTGATCCGAGGGTCGGTATGAAATTCCGAGAGTTGCAGTAGCTTCGTTGGGTGATTTTGGATACGTCTGCAAATTTTTAGGTCATTCAGACGCCGTTTGGTCGGGTTTTTGATCGAATGTGCAATTCGAAAGTTTTAAGAAAACTTAGGCTTTGATTTGAGGAAAATTGAGGATTTTGATGTTAATGATAGTTTTTTGATGGTTAGAGCAAGTTTGAATAAGGTTATAGGATGTGTTGGTGCCTTTGGTTGAGGTCCCGGGGGCCTCAGTGTGATTTCGGGTGGTTAAACGGAAATTTTGAAGCATGTTGTAGGTCTGGTTTTTATGGCTTCTGGTATTTCCGCATCTGCGGAAAAGGAGCCGCAAAAGCAGTTCCGCTGATGCAGCGTGGAGGTCGCAGAAGTGGTCCTTTGAGGGTTGGGCATATTCCGCAGAAGCGGAAGGCTTTCCACAACGGCGGGCTCCGCAGAAACGGTTTTGGACCGCATAAGCGGTCCCAGGTTAGTTAAGTGAGACCGCATAAGCGGTCGTTTGGTTGCAAACGCGGTGACCGCAGGTGCGGTATTATAACCACAGAAGCGGAAATCGGTCTGGATTAAGTGAACAATGGTTCAATATTTTGAAAGAGAAGAGAAATATTTTGGACTCCGGACTTAGGTGATTCTTGGGCGATTTTGAAGAGAATTCGAAGGGGTTTCATCAGGTATGAATTGTTAGACTCGGAATATGTTATTATGGTGTAAAAACATGGATTAATCACTGAAATTCGAGGAATTAGAGGGTAAAAATGGAGGTTAGGGCTTGGAACTTAAGGGAGTTTAAAATTGGGTTTTGATAGGGCAATTGAACTCCGATTTTAGTAAATTTGATATGTATAGACTCGTGGCGAGACGAGAAATCCGGTGAGGTAAATTTTGTAATTTTTCGAGAAGTAGGCCCGGGGCTCGAGTTTGGCCAACTTCGTGATTTTTGGTATTTTTCGAGTCTTTTTGATTGGGTTATATTTCTTTAGCCTATTGTAATATATTAGTTGTGGTTTTGACCAGATTCGACGTGCGAGGAGGCGGATTCGAGAGGAAAAGGCATAGCGGACTAGTCTTGTGGCCGGCTGGAGGTGATTAATAGATGTAGATGATGACCTGGTGGTTTGAAACCCTAATTTATCATACTGTGACGCTATATTGAGGCGAGACACGCACTCCATGATGAGTGCGGGGGTCGTTTGTGATTGGGGTTTGTGGCTTAGTCCGCCCCGAGTGGTGTCCAAGCTGTGCTTTGGACTATAGATTGATTAGTAAATATCCTACTTGGATTGTTATGAGTTTATTTGGGCCGCGTGCCGATTATTTGGATCCCTTAGGGATTATTATCCCTGTTTCCACGATGCTTAGCATATTTTCATGATATCAGTCCTGAGTTAAACACTGTTTCGAAATGATTAGTAAATTTCTAAAGTTTTAAACACTTATCTATAATTCCTAATAATTGGAACTGGAAATAATAACTTGACTGTGCCTGTGTGACTTATATGCATATACCTGGACTGAGTGTGGATCGGGCTGCACGGCGCAGCGAGTGCTACGATGATATTGCGCTTGGGCTGTAGGAGCCCCTCCGGAGTCTGAACCCCCACAGTGAGCACGTGTACCCAAACGGATCTGGCTATACGCCGCAGCAATCATGTGCATTGCATTGCATTCATGTTCTGATGTTTATCTGATCTAGTTGTTTCTGTCTTGTTGTCATTTCACCGTTAACTATGCTAAATTGTTAGTGTTAGCTTTACATTGTGGTATTTTTCAGGATTTCATACTTTCAATCATTATATATGTCTATTACCACTGAGTTGGAAGTACTCACTTTACTCCCTGCACCATTTGTGAAGATTCAGGTGTCTCGGGAGCATAGTTGAATTTTGCTGCTTCAGAGTTTTCCCAGGAGTTGTCGAGGTAGCTGCCTGACGTTCGTAGGGCCCGACTCCTCCCCTATCCCTTTATTATTTACGCATTTGTGAACATCAGTATTACTGAGGATTTATTATTTTGTTATCTTAGAGGCTCTAGACTTATGACCCCAGGCCTTTGGGAGTTTTATTGACAGTTGTTATGATTTCCGTATTACTTCTGTCTATTATCACTGGTTAGAACTATATTATTGATAATTTAAATTCTATAAATTGGAAATGAGTTGTGTGGTTGAATTGTGAGCGTTATATGGTCGGACTTGCCTAGCATTTGTGTTGGGCGTCATCACGACCGGGATTGGGGTCGTGACACCCGAGAGAACTGATGAGAGATCGTGGACGAGCCAACTTTGCCCGCAGATGCGAACAACACCAGGGACCTCCAAAGCCACCCTCCCCTGCTCGTACAATTCAAAGTCAGCAGAGGCGATGAGGTAAAGATCAACCATGTGAAATTTACCACTACACACAAACTCAAGCGGTCGATCACTCACGAACAGTATGATGACCTCGAAGATAGTATCATCTTTGATAAGTCAGATACTGATGGTTTGACTTTCCCTCATTTCGATTCTCTTGTTATTACTTTACGTATTTCGGATACTAATGTGAAAAGAATAATGGTAGACAACGAAAGTGGCGCGTGTATTATCCATCCTCGAGTCCTCGTACAGATGAGACTCGAGGACAAGATAGTACCGTATTGCATAATACTAATGGGTTTTAATAATGTAGTTGAGCGAACTTCTAGAGAAATACGCTACCTGTCTAGCTGGGGGATTCATCCTAGAAACAACATTTCATATCATGGACAAAGACACAACTTACAACACCATCATAGGACGGCCATAGATACACGCCATGAGGGACATACCTTCAATCCTATAGCAAGTAATCAAGTTCCCTACTCCATGAGGACTATTCAGCATTTGAGGCGAGCAACGCACTACTCAAGAATGCTATCGTATCGCCCAGGATTGCACATATACCCAACAACTAAAGGGAGCAAACACAGAAGCATAGCAATTAGCGATATCGGGAACCAAATTCGACGCAAAGACAGACGTTATCAAGGATCCCGACATCGTGGAAGCCACTGAGTCGACGATAGAAGATCTCGATCTCGTCAAACTAAACAACAACGACAACATCAAAAAGTCTTACATCAGACATAAGCTCTCAAGATCAGGTAAATTTCACAAGGTTTTAATTAACAACGCCCATATGTTTTCTTTCTCCCATACAGATATGTTGGGTATCCCCAGAGATGTGGCCACGCATAAGTTAAATGTCGACCCACTCTATCTGCCAGTACGACAAATAATAAGGACATTTAACACCGTAAGTGACAAAGTGGATAAGCTCCTCGCCAACGTTTCCATCCGAGAATCAAAATACCCCCAATGGGTCGCCAACATGGTCATGGTAAAAAAGAAAAATGGCAAATGGAGGATGCGCGTAGACTTCACGGACCTAAACAAGGCATGCCCAAAATACTCCTTTCCATTGCCGCGTATCGATTAACTCATCCATGCAACAACAGGACACGAGTTGCTAAGCTTCTTGGACGCCTACTCGGGTTACAACCAAATCCTCATGGAGGAGGAAAGCCAAGGGAAAACTACTTTCATCACCCATCAGGGAACGTACTGCTACAGAGTCATGTCGTTCGGGTTGAAGAATGCAGGGGCAATGTACCAAAGATTGGTCACCAAGATGTTCAAAGATCAACTCAGCAAAATAATAGAAGTTTACATTGACGACATGTTGGTCAAATCAAAAAGGAAAGAAGACCACATCGAACACCTTACAGAGGCCTTCAACATACTAAGACGGTACGGTATGAAACTAAATCCCAAAAAATGTGCTTTCGGCGTAACCTCGGGCAAATTTCTCGGTTTTTTGGTATCACAAAGAGGCATCGAAGTCAACCCAGACTAGATCAAGGCCATCGAAGGAATACCTGAAGTATTAACCAGCTAAAAACAGATGCAAAAGCTTACTGGCGAGATAGCCTCCCTATAGAGGTTCATCTCATGATTATCCGATAGATGCCACAAGTTTTTCAATGTGCTGAAAAAAGACAATACGCTCTAGTGGAATTCAGAATGCATCGAGGCCCTAAGAGAGCTAAAGACATACTTGTCCTCACCCCCACTACTCGCTAAAGTAGAACTTGGCGAATGCCTCCTAGTCTACCTGGCCATTTTAGAAGTCGCGGTAAGTGCAATATTGGTCGGTGAAAACAAAGGTACCCAATCTCCAATTTATTTTATCAGCACCTGGTTGATGCTGAAATGAGGTATCCCCATCTTGAGAAGCTGACTCTGGCACTGGTCATTGCTTCATGAAAGCTTAGACCATATTTTCAATACCATCCCATATCGGTAGTGACGACTTTCCCCCTTTGGTGCATCCTGCTGTAGACATGTAATTTTTGACCCTACACAAGATTTTACACATTTTAACATAAATATTTAGTTTAGATTTATCATCGCATTTTTTAAAGGATAGTTTTATTTTAATAGTTATTTTACTTAAGTAGGATTAATTAATAAATGGTGTAGTATTTTTGGTCTTGTTTTAGAAGAAAGAGTTTGAAATTTGGATTAATTTTGTTTGATCTTAATTGAAAAGGCCCAATTTCGAATAGCCCAAAATATTAAGCTCATACCCATTTTCCATTTGACCTAACCTAATTTCAACCCTTATAAAATAATGCCTAAATCCTAGACCAAAATTCCTAACAAAAAAAAAGACGGCAGATCCATTTTGGCTAAAAAAGATCGTCTACCACTGTTGCTTGTTATTAAAAAAAAATTGGCCACCCAATCCTTAAGAGAACTTGGTCGAATTTTGGACTTTTACCTCATCTTCACAAGAAACTACAAATGAGAATCATGTAAATAAATACCAGAAAAGCTACACTGTTGCCTTCTTAGAGAAAGGGACGAGCTTTCCAACTCTGGCGGCACCCCCTAAGAGATGATGATCATCTCTTTGAACTAAAAAGAAAGACTTAGCCGAAAAATCCCAACAAACATTCCAAAATCCAACAAAATTCTCATCTGTATCCAAGACTTGACCAACTGATCCTTCATCCAAAAATACGCACATACTCATACACCCAATTCCAAAGAGCTGCAGCCTCACCCTCAATTCCAAAAGTGGAACCATTTCTTCCTTTCAACTAAAATAGCCACAACTGAAACACACGGACAGGGGTGAAAAAACAAGGAAAGGGAGGAGCGAACCTTTTCATTCATATATGTACATATATATACAAACCAAAACGAAGGAGTCTCCTTTCTTCTTTTCATTCATTTCAGTTTCGTCTCAAGAATGGCTATACTATCGGTGTTTTTAAAATGAAGATTGTTGAGGTCTGAGTTTCCGGCGAGTCCTCTGTTCGCTTAGACCTTTGTATTCAAGAAGTTTTTCATATATAAAAGGTCAGTTTCCGTCATATCCTTTGTCAATTGCTATATTATTTGGTGCTGGAATGATATATTTAGCCAGATTCCGTATTTGTGACATCCTGTTCTTCTCAAGTAAATGCGTTGAATGACTACACTATTCTTAAATACTTCTATTCTCATTATCGATGATAAATAATACGATGACCCAAAAGGGTCATCCCTTATTTCAAAATGAAATTCTATGTTCCGAGGTCTTAAAAACCTCTCTTAGCATCATCTTGATTTGCATGAGCAGTCCGGGCATGTAGCCGAAAAACTTAAATGTGAAAATTTGTGAAAAATGATAAGTTTTGACTATAAAATGAATTAATTTGACTTCGGTCAACGTTTGGGTAAATGGACCCAGACCCGTGATTTGACGGTCCCGGAGAGTTCGTAGGAAAATATGGGACTTGAGCGTATGCCCGGAATCGAATTCCGAGGTCCCAAGCCCGAGAAATGAATTTTGAAAGAAATTGTTTATAAGGTTTGGAAATGAATTTTGATTAGAACATATTGGTATCAAGCTCATATTTTGGTTCCGGCGCTCGATACAGGTCTTATATATGATTTTAGATAATTCTGTAAAGTTTGGAAAGAAACAGAATCCATTTGACGTGATTCAGACCTTAAATGCAAATTTGATGTTTAATGAAGTTTTGAAAAATTTCATTGATCTTGAAGTTTAATTCGATGTTCATGATATTATTTTGGTGATTTGAGTACACGAATAAGTCCGTAGGATATTTTTGAGGTTGTGTGTATATTTGATTTGGAGCCTCGAGGGCTCGGATGAGTTTTGGATAGGCCACGGGGTGAAATTTTGGACTTGAGGAATTGCAGGCCTGCAGGCTTCGCATTTCCCAAACTTTCTTCGCAATTCCCAGGTTGGCATTTCCCAAATATTTTTAGCAATTACTAGGCTTGTTCGCATTTCCCAAACTTTCTTCGCAATTCCCTTGTTCGCATTTTCCAAATATTTTTCGCAATTCCCAGGTTTGTTTGCATTTCCCAAACTTTTTTCGCAATTCCCAGGTTCGCATTTCCCAAACTTTTTTCGCAATTCCTAAGCCAGCAGAGGTTGGTTTGCAATTGCGAACCCCTGTTCGTAATTCCCATATCAAAGACCTACAACTTTTATACTTAGACGATTTTAAACCCATTTTTCATATTCTCTCAAAACCTAAACACACTTAGGCGTTTTTCAAGGATTTCTTCTTCTTCAAATCAATTGTAAGTCATTTTTAACTAACTTCCTTCAATTCTTAACATCTTTTAACATTATTTCAACTTCAAATCAATGATTTTCATGGGAAAAATTGGGTGTTTTGGTTAGAACCTAGATTTTTCAAAAAATGGGGATTTGGACCTCGATTTGAGGACCGATTTCAAAACAAAATATATATTTGGGTTCGTGAGGGAATGGGTAATTGGGTTTTGGTTCGAACCTCGGGTTTTGACCATGTGGGCCTGGGAGTGATTTTTGACTATTTGGGCAAAACTTTGGAAAATTCATTTCATGCATTCAAATTGATTTATTTAGCGTTTATTGATGTAATTAAGTAACTTGTGACTAGGTGTGACAGAATTGGTGGTGGAATCAAGGGGTAAAGCTAGAATTGGATCGTGAATTATGTTCGTGGCATCGAGGTAAGTGTTTGGTCTAACCTTAGCTTGAGGGATTAGGAGTTGCGTCTTATTTTCTATTTGCTTCTTGTTGAGTACGACATATAGGCGTGGTGACGAGTATCTATACATTGATGTCAAATATGACTGTGGGTCTTATATTATGATTTTCATGACTTCGTTGCATTATTAATGCCTCGGTAAAGGTTTCTATTTGTTGTGTAAAGTTGTGGAAAGAATTGTGACCTATGAACATTGAGGAGCGTTGGCTCCAGTTGTATAACGAGTTGTGAAAGTATAAGTGATAATTGAAACTATAGAGCATTGGCTTGAGTTGTGAAGTGAATTGTGAAGTAAAAGTGAGGAAGAGAAGAGATAATTATATTCTTAATTGATGTTACGAATGCTTAAGTTGATGATTTTTTGTGTTAGGTATTGTAGCAAGTTTAGTTATGGCTGAGATAGTTAGGAGTTGTAACAAGTTTAGTCATAGCCGAGATAGTTAGGTGTTGTAACAAGTTTAGTTGTAGCTGAGACAGTTAGGTGTTGTAACAAGTTTGGTTATAGCTGAGTTAGTTAGATGTTGTGATAAGTTTGGTTATAGCTGTTTCTCCCTTGCCGGGGTATCATTGAAATATCATTGTTGGCTTACCAGTATATTTGTTGATAATAATGTTTCCCTTGCTGGGATTCCTTGTGATTTTTGTTATCTTATACATGGGAGCGGGTGGTACGCCTACCATAAGATATAATGAAATGGGAGCGGGTGGTACGCCTCCCACAAGATATAATAAAATGGGAGCGGGTGGTACACATACCACAAAATATAATAAAATGGGAGCGGGTGGTAAGCCTACCACGAGATTTAATGAAATGGGAGCGGGTGGTACGCCTACCACAAGATATAATGAAATGGAAGCGGGTGGTACGCCTACCACGAGATTTAATAAAATGGGAGCAGGTGTACGCCTATCACAAGATATAATGAAATGGGAGCGGGTGGTACGCCTACCACGAGATATAATGAAATGGGAGCAGGTGTTATACCTACCATAACATACGAGAAATTGGATCGGGTTGCACGCCTACAACAAGATGTGAACCGAGAGTGAAATCTGCCTTTGTTTCCTTATCCTTGTTAGAAGTTGAATTTTTGGTTCCCTGATAATTCTCTTGAGATTCTATTTTATCTGTTATTCCCCGAAGCATGTTTCCCCCTCCTATCTTTATTGTTTATTTCTGCTTTACTTTCCGATGTATATTGTACAACTGCACAGGTTTATTTGATAGTCTGGTCCTAGCCTCGTCACTACTTCACCGAGGTTAGGCTAGACACTTACCAACACATGGGGTCGGTTGTTCTGATACTACACTATGCACTTTTTGTTGCAGACTCCGGTGTTGTAGACTTTTGACCGCAATGGGATTGCTGATTCTTGTTCATCAGGCGACCCGAGGTAGTCATGCAGGTGTCCGTAGGCCTTGGCGTCTCCTTCCATCTACTATTCCTATTTCTTTCATGTATTTCCAGAGACAGTGTTGTATCTATTTCTTTCAGCCCTTTATTTGTAGTATTCTTAGACCATCTGTGATACTGTGACACCAGTTCTGGCTAGTCGAGGTTCAAACAGTTGTATTAGATATTCGTGTTTAGTTAGCTTATGGCTTCTTTCTTCTGCTTATGTTACATTCCACTGTTTAAATGTTATTATCATTATTAGAATTTCCAATGAATGTAAAATGAGAAAAAGATGGTAAATTGTGATATTTATTGGCTTGCCTAGCTCATACTAGTAGGCGCCATCACGACTCCCGAGGGTGGGAATCCGGGTCGTGACAAGTTGATATTAGAGCTCTAGGTTATATGGGTCTCACAGTTCACAGACAAGCTTAGTAGAGTCTGACGGATCAGTACAATGACATATGTATTTATCCCCAGAGGCTACAGAGTTAGGAAAAACTTCACATTCATCTTTCCTATCGTGCGATTTTGTTCTCTCAATGCTAAATTGAAACCTATACTCTTGTTCTTTCGCGAATGAAGAGGTCATATACCGTTTCTTCAGCCGGGCAATAACACATACCAGTGATAGATCAGCTACGTCTTCCGAGACTTTGTGGAGGTTGGATAAGTTTCCCCAAGGCCTTCACTATTACATTCAGCGGTGCATTTACTAAGGATCCTAGGATTATCAACACAACTGTCATGAGGTTCCCAGAAACATGGGATAGTTGAGACCAATGAGGTTGATTTTGCTATTTTTTGCATGTATGGATATGCCAAGACTTGGTGAAGAGATTATTACTTGGCTAGACCAACCGGATCACTAGCTTCGACTTAGAAGCAGTTCATGCAGCTATTTCTGGAGAAGTTTTTCCACATCACTCAGAGAGAGGTATTACAGGGGGAGGTAGAGGTATTAGAGATAGAGGTAGAGATGCTAGAGGTGGAGGTAAAGGTATTAAAGGTGGAGGTGCAGGTATTGTTCTGGTTTATGGTAGAGAAGATTCGATTTTATTTTGCACCGTATCTGGTCATGCCTAGTGATTCTTTGAGTGCCCCTGTTTATGTGTCTACGCCGGTGGGTGATTCTATTATGGTGGATCACATCCATTGTTCATATATAATGGTTATTGGAGGTCTTGAGACTCGTGTAGATTTGCTTCTTTTGGACATGGATGATTTCGGTGTTATATTACTGATGGACGGGTTATCACCTTACCATGCTATCTTGGACTGTCACGCCAAGATTATGACCTTAGCTTTATCGGGTTTGCCTCGTTTAGAGTGGAGAGGGACTCCTGATCATTCTACCCGTAGTGTTATCTCTTATGTGAAGGCTCGACGTATGGTCGAGAAGGGGTGTTTGGCCTATTTGGCATATGTTCGTGATTCTAGTGCTGAGGTTCCTTCCATAAATTTTGTTCCCCTTGTTCGTGAGTTTCCTGAGATTTTCCCTTCAGACCTGCCGGGTATGCCACCCGACAGGAATATTGACTTTTACATTGATTTGGCTCCGGGCACTCAACCCATTTCTATCCCACCATATCGTATGGCCCCGTCTGAGTTGAAAGAGTTGAAGGAGCAGTTATAAGACTTTCTTAAAAAGGGTTTCATTAGACCTAGTGTTTCGCCTTGGGGTGGGCCGGTGTTGTTTGTGAAAAAGAAGGATGGGTCGATGCGAATGTGTATTGACTACCGATAGATGTACAAGGTTACAATCAAGAATAAGTGTCTATTGTCGAGGATTGATGATTTGTTTGATCAACTTCAGGGTGCCAAGGTATTCTCGAAGACTGACTTGAGATTTGGCTACCATGAGTTGAGGATTAGGGCATCCGATGTCCCTAAGACAGCTTTCCGCACTCGGTACGGGCATTATGAGTTCTTGGTGATGTCATTCTGGTTGACAAATGCCCCAGCAACTCTTATGGATTTGATGAACCGAGTGTTTAGGCGTTATTTGGATTATTTAATGATAGTCTTCATGATTATATTTTGATATATTTCCGTAGCCACGAGGAGCACGAGCAACATCTTAGAGTGGTTCTTTAGACTTTGAGGGATAGTCAGTTGTACGCCAAGTTTTTCGAAGTGTGAGTTCTGGTGGAGTTCAGTTGCATTCCTGGGTCATGTTGTGTCAGCAGAGGGTATTCAGGTTGATCCGAAGAAGAATGAGGCAGTCAAAAACTGGCCTAGACCAGCATCAGCTACAAAGATTTGGAGTTTCTTGGGATTGGCAGGCTAATATTGTAGGTTCGTGGAGGGGTTTTCATCTATCGCAGCCCCGATGACTAGGTTAACCCCAAAGGTTTCCCAGTTCAGGTGGTCGGACGAGTGTGAGGCGAGCTTTCAGAAGCTCAAGACAGCTCTGACTACGGCACCAGTGTTGGTTTTGCCCACAGGTTTCGGGCCTTATACAGTTTATTGTGATGCATCTCGTATTGGACTTGGTGCAGTGTTGATGCAGGATAGCAAGGTCATTGCCTATGCTTCGCGACAGTTGAAGATTCATGAGAAGAACTATTCGGTTCATGATTTGGAGTTGACAACCATTGTTCACGCATTGAAGATTTGGAGGCATTATCTGTATGGCGTGGCATGTAAGGTGTTCACAGATCACAAGAGCCTTCAATATTTGTTCAAGTAAAAGGAGTTGAATTTGAGGCAGAGGAGGTGGTTAGAGTTGTTGAAAGATTATGATGTCACTATCTTATATCACCCGAGAAAGGCCAATGTGGTGGTCGATGCCTTGAGTAAGAAGTCAGCCAGTATGGGCAGTTTAGCTTATATTCCAGTCGCTGATAGACCGCTTGCTTTGGATGTTCAGGCTTTGGCCAATAAGTTTGTGAGGCTGGATGTTTCTGAGCCCAGTCGTTTGTTAGCTTGCACAGTCGCTCGTTCTTCTTTATTGTAGCGTATCCATATAGGTAGTATGATGATCCCCATTTGGGTGTCCTCAGAGACACGGTGCAGCACGGAGATGCCAAGCAAGTTACTTTGGGTGATGATAGAGTTTTGAGATTGCAGGGTCGAGTTTGTGTGCCTAATGTGGATGGACTTCGAGAGTTGATTTTAGAGGAGGCCCATGGCTCTAGGTACTCTATTTATCTGAGCGCCACGAAGATAAATCAGGATTTGCGATAACATTATTGGTGGCGGAGAATGAAGAAGGATATCGTTGCATATGTAGCTTGGTGTTTGAATTGTCAGCAGGTTAAGTACGAGCATTAGAGGCCTGGTGGTTCATTTAAGAGGATTGAGCTTCCCGAGTGGAAGTGGGAGTGGATCACTATGGATTTCATTGTTGGGCTCCCGCAGACTCGGAGGAAGTTCGACGTACTATGGGTCATTGTTGATGGGTTGACCAAGTCAGCGCATTTCATTCCTGTGGCAGTTTCCTATTCTTCTGAGAGGTTAGCTGAGATCTCTATCCGGGAGATTATTCGCCTTCATAGTGTGCTCGTGTCTATCATTTTGGACCGAAGTATGCAGTTTACCTCGCGTTTCTGAAGAGCAGTTCAACAAGAGTTGGGCACGCGGGTTGAGTTGAGTATAGAGTTTCATCCTCAGATGGACGGGCAGTCTGGGTAGACTATTCAAATTTTGGAGGATATGCTCCGAGTTTGTGTCATTGACTTTGGAGGCTCCTGGGATCAGTTTTTTCCTTTAGCAGAGTTTGCCTACAACAACAGCTACCAGTTGAGTATCAAGATGGATCCTTATGAGGCTTTATAAGGTAGGTGGTGTCAGTCTGCGATTGGATGGTTTGAGCTGGGAGAGGCTCCGTTTTTGGGTACTGATTTGGTTCAGGATGCCTTGGACAAGGTCAGGATCATTCAAGATAGTCTTCATACAGCTCAGTCCAGGCATAAGAGTTATGCTGACCGCAAGGTTCGAGATTTGGCTTTCATGGTCGGTGAGCGGGTATTGCTTCAAGTGTCGCCGATGAAGGGCGTGATGACATTTGGAAAGAAAGGCAAGCTTAGCCCCAGGTTCATTGGCCCGTTTGAGATTCTTGATCGAGGGAGAGAGGTGGCTTATAGACTTGCATTGCCGCGGAGCTTATCAACCGTGCATCCAATGTTTCATGTGTCCATGCTTCGAAAATATCATGGCGATCCATCCCATGTGTTAGATTTCAGCATTGTCCAGTTGGACAAGGACTTGTCTTATGAGGAGGAGCCGGTAGCTATTTTAGACCGGCAGATTCATCAGTTGAGATCGAAGGGTTTTCTTCTGTTCATGTTCAGTCGAGAGGTCAGCCTCTTGAGGCATCGACCTGGGAGTCCGAGTCTGATATGCAGAGCTGTTATCCCCATCTTTCCCCGTCTCAGGTACTTCCTTCTTTTGTTCGTTCGAGGATGAACAGTTATTTTAGAGGTGGAAAATGTGATGGCCCAAAAGGTTCATCACTTGTTTTAAAATAAAATTCTATGTTTTGAGGCCTTAAAAACCTCTCTTAGCATCACCTTGATTTGCGTGCACAGTTCAAGCACGTAGCCGGAAAGCCTAAATGTAAAAATCTATGAAAAATGATAAGTTTTTACTATAAAATGTATTAATTTGACTTCGGTCAACACTTTGGGTAAACGAACCCGGACCCATGATTTGACGGTCCCGGAGGATCCGTAGGAAAAAAATGGGACTGGGCGTATGCCCGGAATCGAATTTCGAGGTCCAAAGCATGAGAAATAAATTTTTGAAAGAAATTATTTTCTGAAATTGTTTATAAGGTTTGGAAATGAATTTTGATTAGAATATGTTGGTATCGGGCCCGTATTTTGATTCCGGTGCTCGGTACAGGTCTTATATATGATTTAAGATAATTCTGTGAAGTTTGGAAAGAAACAGAATCTATTTGATGTGATTCGTACCTTAAATGCAAATTTGATGTTTAAAGAAGTTTTGAGAAATTTCATTGATCTTGAGGTTTAATTCGATGTTCATGCTGTTATTTTGGTGATTTGAGTACATGAATAAGTTCGTAGGATTTTTCGAGGTTGTGTGTATATTTGGTTTGGAGCCTGAGGATTCGGGTGAGTTTTGGATAGGCCACTGGGTGAAATTTTGGACTTAAGGAATTGCAGGCCTGCAAGCTTCGCATTTCCCAAACTTTCATCGTAATTCCCAGGTTCGCATTTCCCAAACATTTTTCGCAATTACCAGGCTTGTATGCATTTCCCAACTTTCTTCACAATTCCCTTGTTCGCATTTCCCAAACATTTTTCGCAATTCCTAGGCTTGTTCGCATTTTCCAAACTTCTTTTGCAATTCCCAGGTTTGCATTTCCCAAACATTTTTTGCATTTCCCAAGCCAGCAGAGGTTTGTTCGCAATTCCCATATCAGAGACCTGCAACTTTTATACTTAGACGATTTTAAACCCATTTTTCATATTCTCTCAAAACCTAAACACACTTAGGCGATTTTTCAAGGATTTCTTCTTCTCCAAATCAATTGTAAGTCATTTCTAACTAACTTCCTTCAATTCTTAACATCTTTTAACATGATTTCAACTTCAAATCAATGATTTTCATGGGAAAAATTAGGTGTTTTGGGTAGTTACTAGATTTTTCAAAAATTGGAAATTTGAACCTCAATTTGAGGTTCTATTTCAAAACAAATTATATATTTGGGTTCGTGGGGGAATGGGTAATCGGGTTTTGGTTCGAACCTTGGGTTTTGACCATGCGGGCCCAGGAGCGATTATTGACTTTTTGGGCAAAACTTTTGGAAATTCATTTTCATGCATTCAAATTAATTCATTTAGCGTTTATTGATGTAATTAAGTAAATTGTGACTAGATACGAGCGAATTAGTGGTGGAATCAAGGGGTAAAGCTATAATTGGATCGTGAATTGTATTCCTGGCATTGAGGTAAGTGTTTGGTCTAACCTTAGCTTGAGGGATTAGGAGTTGCATCTTATTTGCTATTTGCTTCTTGTTGAGTACGACTTATATGTATAGCGACGAGTATCTATACGTTGGTGTCAAGTATGACCGTGTGTCTTATATTGTGATTTTCATAACTTCGTTGAATTATTCATGCCTTAGTGAAGGTTTCTATTTATTGTGTAAAGTTGTAAAAAGAATTGTGACCTATGAACATTGAGAAGCATTGGCTCCAATTTTGTAATGAATTATGAAAGTATAAGTGATAACTGAAACTCTAGAGCATTGGCTTGAGTTGTGAAGTGAATTGTGAAGTAAAAATGAGGAAGAGAAGAGATCATTATATTCTTAATTGATGTTACGGATGCTTAGGTTGATGATTCTTTGTGTTAGGTATAGCAAGTTTAGTTATAGCTGAGATAGTTAGGCGTTATAACAAGTTTAGTCATAGCTGAGTTAGTTAGGTGTTGTAACAAGTTTAGGTATAGCTGAGACAGTTAGGTGTTGTAACAAGTTTGGTTATATCTGAGGTAGTTAGATGAAGTGAAAAGTTGGTTTACAACTTGGGTGTATTGTTTTAGGCCTGGCTTACCCGAGCAAACAGTTTGAGCGACGGGGGGGGGGGGAGCGTACCGGGAATACAGAAGTTTCACCGACTTTGCAACTTGTCCGAACCTTATTCTAAAATTGGGATATGACTCTAACAGAAGAGAAGTCACACGAAGTGCGCAATTCCTAGATGATTTAGAAGACTCGGAGAGAAGAGAGTTTCATAACAATTTATATACAGTACAAACAATATCAAAGCGGTAAAAAATAATAATTAGCACATTAGGCTCAAACATATAAAAATTAGATATAAATAAAAGCCAATTATAACAGTTATTCTAAGCTCGAATTCTGAACCCTGAACCAAAAGTTCTGGGTTCTTTTCCCCAATAGAGTCGCCAAAACTGTCACACCTCATTTTTACCACCCAAGAGGGGGATATAAGGGAGTTTTCCAATTAAAGTAACATTATTCGAAATAGCATTATTTTATTCATTTATCAGAGTCGCCACTTGGAATAGTTTATTTGGTGTCCCAAGTCACCGGTTTATTTTAAAATCCCAAGTCGAGGAATTATGACTTTATTTAAAAGTCTGCGAACCAGAAATTCTAGATTAGGAATTCTGTTAACCCGGTAGAAGGTGTTAGGCATTCCCTGGTTTTATGGTTCTACCACAGTCACTTAAACTATTAATAATTGGCTTATTATCTGATTTATACATATTTTATACCTATTGTGCATTTTTAACCTTTTAAACCGCTTTTAATTATTTATGGAACTGGTTGGAACAAGTTACGATTATCGTACACTTGTTTGTTTTGTACACATTGTGAATCACGCCACGAGAATCGTACCTGCGATCTGCAACATGTTTAATTTTATTATAGTTCAAAGTTGTGGTCGGATTACATGAAATGCACACCCGAATTGAGATTTACGTATCGTGACCATGCCATAGAAACCGTACCCATAATGATGATTTATTACGAGCCTAAGTCACACTAGGAGTGTTCATGGTTTATTTTTAAATAGAGAAGTCTCTTCCGCCTTCCGATTTACAAATTGGTCAAACAATTAGGAGGAGAACCACCTTCATTACATGTTTTTGTCTATAACAAATGACTAACTTCATTCTATATTAAAATTTGTTTTGCTACAAAAAGAAAACTAGCACAAAGTTAGTATGCCTAATTTTCATAAGAGGGTGTCCGAATTTGAAAACTTCCAAAAAAGTATCTAGTACTCTGTGCCACACATCTCTTCAAAGAGTAGCCGATTTTTGACTCAAATAACACTCAAATGCAGAGATAGAACTTGGTACGTCACGACCCGAATTCCCACTCTCGAGAGTCGTAATGACACCTATTAGTATGAGTTAGGCAAGCCAATAAATTTTACAATTTATCCCTTTTTTTCTCATTTTACATTCATTGGCAATTCTAATAATGATAATAACATTTAAACAGCGGAATTTAACATAAGCGAAAGAAATAAGCCATAAGCTAACTGAACACGAATATCTAATACAACAGTTTGAACCTCGACTACCCAGACCTGGTATCACAGTATCACAGACGGTCTAAGAATACTACAAATAAAGGTCTGAAAGAAATAGATACAACATTGTCTCTGGAAACACATGAAAGAAACGGGAATAGTAGATGGAAGGAGACGCCAAGGCCTATGGATGCCCACAGGACTATCTTGGGTCGCCTAATGAACAAGAATCAGCAATCCCACTGCGTTTCAAAGTCTACAACGCTGGGGTCTGTACAAAAGAGTGTAGAGTGAAGTATCAGCACAACCGACACCATGTGCTGGTAAGTGTCCAGCCTAACCTCAGCGAATTAATGACGAGGCTAGGAACAGACTATCAAATAAACATATGTAGTTGTACAATATACATCGGAAACTAAAGCAGAAATAAACAATAAATATGGGAGGGGGAAACATGCTTTGGGGAATAACAGATAAAATAGAATCTCAAGAGAATTATCAGGGAACCAAAAATTCAACTTCTAACAAGGATAAGGAAACAAAGGCAGATTTCACTCTCAGTTTACATCTTGTTGCAGGCGTACAACCCGATCCCATTTCTCATATCTTGTGGTAGGCGTACCACCCGCTCCCATTTTATTATATCTCGTGGTAGGTGTACCACCCGCTCCCATTTTATTATATCTTGTGGTAGGCATACCACCCGCTCCAATTTTATTATATCTCGTGGTAGGCGTATCACCCGCTCCCATTTTATTAAATCTTGTGGTATGCATATCACCCGCTCCCATTTTATTATATCTTGTGGTAGGCGTACCACCCGCTCCTATTTTATTATATCTTGTGGTAGCGTACCACCCGCTCCCATTTCATTATATCTTGTGGTAGGCGTACCACCCGCTCTCATGTACAATCCAACAAAAATCACAAGAAATCCCGGGAAGGGAAACATTATTATCAACAAACGTCCTGGTAACGCAACAATGATATTTCAACGATACCCCGACAAGGGAAAAACAGGTATAACTAGAATAATATAGCCCCATGCCGGATCCCTAGTAGGAATGTTTGTTTGCATCACGTGCATTTGACTTAGGGGACTCAACACAGGGGTTGGGTTCGTTTAGGACAAGTGTACCCGAAACAGAAGACCATCTTGATGCATCTTACTTGCTATTTGTACATTTATTTGCTTCGGCTTGTATGTTGACTGGCTAAGGAAAGAAAAACAACAGAAAAATCAAGAGTGAGGCAGGATAGAAAATTCACCTGGTTCTGAAAACCCCGCTATTTGAAAATGCCTTGAATTTCTGCCAAAATTTTTGAGAAAAAGAGGAAAAAGAAATGTATTTAAAAAAAAAGAAAATTAAGTGAGTTAATATCATGTTTTTTCAATTATGTCAAAACTGCAGAACTACGTGGGTCTAATTCTCACCGGATGTGAGATACGTAGGCAAACCACATCGGTTCCGGCCCCCAATTTTTAAAAATCCAAAAATATTTTCTTTTACTTCCTTCTTTATAAAAGTTTTTCTTTGAGACCCCAATTTTAAAAATACAAAAATATTTTCTTTTAATTTCTTCTCAAAATAAAAAAATACAATTTTTTTTTATTCTTCTGTCGAAAATTAAAAAGAAAATTCAAGATTTAAAAATATTTTCTTTTTCTTTAGAAGTACTTCTTTTATAAATTCAGAATAAAAATTCATAAATACAAAAATATTTTTCTTTTTTCTTTAGAAGTTTTTCTTTTGAAATTCTAAAAAATAAAAAAAATAAAAAGTCGAAATTCAAAAAATATTTTCTTTCTTCTTTAGAAGTCTTTCTTTTAAAAAATTTTAAAAAACAAACGAACAAACAAATCAAAATCCAAAAATATTTTGTTTCTTCTTTTTAAGTCTTTCTTTCGAAAAAGTCCAAAATCAAAAAAAAAAAGAGTTAGTTTATTTACTTTATTTCTAATCTTCCCGAACTACGCAAGATCTGATTCATGTTCCCACATGATACGGAGGCAACCCACATCAGGTTCGATCAATCAGTAAAAAAAATAAAAAGAAAAGAAAAAAAAGATGATAATAATAAGGACCGACTGAGTGCATTCTAACGTGTCTTTTGTTCTGGATTGTGAAGAAAGTTTGAGGTGGTCGGTTTGTGGTAAGCTGGCAACACAAGATCCAAGGGAAAAAAGTCATTTACAATTGACATCGAAGCTGTTACAAATGCTCAAGAGACTCATGGTCTGAGGGTTCAACAAGAGTCTACTGTGGTTGAGGAAAATAGAATACTGAAACAGAAAATGACCGAAATGTGTCAAGCATGGGCCAATGGTCAAGGATCGCCCTTTTCTTCTCATGGTTTTCCAGAGTTCACACCCATCTCAACTACTGCCATTCCGGTCTTATTGTCTAATCAATCCTATCTACCCGTGTTCAGTCCATATCCCAACTATACGACTGCAGCTGGAACTTCTGTTTCATGCTCTCAAAGTTTGCCATTGACAACCAATCAGATAACTACCACTGTTATGCCTGTCTTCACCATCCCAGAACCGACAACGGTACAAAAGAAAAGTCATGAGTCATAATTTGCTACCCAACAAGAACAATACCACTCTCCTGAGTACCGCTCGTACCGATTTGATAAGAAAAGATTGAAAAGCCTACCCAAAAGATGGCACAGGAAGAAATGACCTAAATAGTGAAGAGCTTAGAACAACAGTTGAAAAACATGCAAGGGTTGGCAGGTCAGAAGAGTACTGCCTTCAAGGATCTATGTATGTTCCCGGATTTTCACTTGCCACCTGGTTTCAAGACTCCCAAATTTGAAAAGTATGATGGGCATGGAGACCCTATAGCCCACCTGAAAAGGTATTGCAATCAACTAAGAGGGGCAGGAGAAAAAAAGAATTACTGATGGCTTATTTTGGGGAAAGCCTTATGGGAGCAACCTTCGAATGGTTTATGGATCAAAATACCTCTCACTGGTATGTCTGGGATGATATGGGCGTTGATACCCAATTTTTCCCTATGTATTTTTACACTCAAAATACTTTCAAAATAGCATATTTATGCATATATAAGTACGCCTGGAAGTTTTGGTATTTTTCCTCAATTTTAAAGATTTTTTAAATCAATTTACTGCCTATTTTAACAAGTACAAGATCCAAAATTATTTCCAAATTATTATTTTTTTGGTAAATAATGTATTTCACTCTCGTATTTACAACAAAATATAATTAATATAATTTTTACATATTTTTACAAATTTATTCAAAATTTCTAAAGCTTAATTGCATGAAATTGCCATTATAGCCTATTTTATAATTAACCGTATTTTATAATTATACAATTGTTCCTAATATTTTTAGATTATTGTTTATATATTATTAATCAGTTCAGT
>MU780373.1:126340-152321 GCA_026770625.1 Nicotiana glauca | reverse complement strand
TAATGCTAAAAGGTAGATTTCTTAATCTGTGTGAAAACATTCAAAAAATCACTTATTTTGGACCGGAGGGAGTATTAAGTATTGTTGCATCTTTATGTGATTTACAACTTCAATTGCATAATTATGTCATTTTAAAATGTTTATTACGACGCAAAACATCATATTTATAACTAGGGACAGTTGTTACGAGCACTTTACTTTCTTAGAAAAACTAGACTAAACGGAGTAGCATTTAATACTTGACATGACCTTTTGCAGTTTAATTTTGAAAATTGTAAATCAAGTTGTGGAATTTAAGGGAAGACTTGACTTTTTGAACGAAATTATAAAACTTCAAAATTAAGAGGACAGTGCAATTGAGCTCCTTTTTTCCTATAAATAAATTGACAAAAGATACTATTTCTTTCAAAATTAATACTAGTATCTATTTTGTGCTTGAGACAATGTTTTACAAGGCTACCCTTACTTTCTTCATGTTCTTATTACTTTTGGCTGGATTGCTCTTCCCTGTTGCACCCACAAGAATGGGTACGCCGAGTAAGTTACGTTATTTATTTTTATTTTGTTTTCAAAAACAGTGTTTGGCCATAAAATTTTCAATTTTTACTTGAAGATGAATTTAGGAATTTTTCAAAAATTTGAAAAAATCCAAAAAAAAAAAAAAAACTATTTTTCAAAATTCTCACAAAAATTCAAAAACAACCCAAAATTATATTCAAATCTAAAACACAACTCTAATTTTCAAATATCATTTTACTTGAAAAAATATCACTTTTTTTTTTTTTTGGAATTTTATAATTTTTATGTCCAAACACCCACTTAAATGATATTCCATGAAATTTCGACCAGTAAACTGCAACTTACATACAAAAGTAGTCTATAATCGAATAAAATGATCTAATAATTTTTTTTTCTTCGTATTTTATTTATCAATCTATGAAATTGTCATATAACTAAAAGAATATATTTAACGAACAACTTTTTTTCTTTTTGGTTCCACAGTTATAGCAAGAGATCCGAGACAATTAAGTACTGCAATTGATGTTCCGAGGCATGAGAGCCCTACAGGTCCTGGACCGGGATGAAATTAAGGCAAAGAAGTTTTGCTATCGGGGTTGATGTTGTTATTATTGTTAATTTTTCTAATAAAGAGTCTTATTTCCCGGTCGTAGGAGCGGAGGGAGAGTAGAAGCTACGATTTCGGTCAAATCCAATAGTTTTGATTAAAATTATATACTATTTGTCTTATGAAATTTATTGAATATGAAAAAATAATTTAATATCCACTAACTTAAAAGATTTAGAATTCCGAACTTATAAGTTTCAAATCCTAACTCCGCCTCTGTGGCAATGATCATGCTGCATGCATAGCAGTTTTTAGCTAGCTAGGTACGAAGTAAAAAATGTTTTAAGTTTTAGGTACTTCAATTTTGGTACAATTGAATTTATAGTGTGGTTTATAGACAACTGAACCGATTTGATACAAAAATGATAAATAAATAAGTAAAAAAGAACACAAATGATTAACAATAAAGTTAAATGAATAACAAGCTTGGTTAAGGACTTAACCTTTCCAATGACAAGAACAAGAAAACTTTCAAATGCTTGATTTATCGTAGTAAGAAAATAGATTACAGCTTCTCTTGAATGAGTATAAAACTGTCATTGATGGGCGTATAAGGCTTTGAATGCAAATTTTTTGTATCGATTGCTCGTTAAATGCTTATCTATTGTCAAGCCATTGAATCTCTATTTTCGGTTATATATCTTCCTTCGATCGTTGTTAGTTATTTGTCAACTCGTCCTTTGTTTGTCTTCAATTTTACATGTCACTTTATCATTCGACCACATGTTATCAACCAATTTCACCTCATTCAGCGACTAAGGTGGATCAAAATTTTTGTGAGGTTACTTGTTCATTTTTCACTAGCCACAATCCCGTCTAACTTTTTCGTTTTTTTCTTTAACGTAATTTTAATATCATTCTCGCCATAACCTTATTATGAATAAAAAGTTGCATCTCTTATATAACATATACACGGTGATAATATTTTGTAAGTAAAAACTAAACAGCCATAAAATGAAAATATAATTTATCTTCTCTAAAAAGATTTAAATATCGCAGAAACTTATATGGATTGTACTAAAGTAAGATGGACTCTGTCAATAGAAAGTGTTCCACTATAAGTTCTGATTTCTTTAAAAAATGGTTCATATCAATATTAAGTCATAATTTTGTTCGAGGAAAATTTATCCACACGATTATTTTTACCTGAACTTAATAATATATGATATATACCTTGATAAATAAGGCTATCACTAAGTCATAATTAACCCATATAAGTTGCATCTTTATTTATTTATTCATAATATATTAGTATAATTTATTGTAAACACCAGTTACAAGTAAATTGTTACCGTCTTCACCCCATGTAATTTAGTCAAAGTCTTGCTATTTAGTCAACAGTCTTTGCCGAGGAATTCATGTTACACTGTACGTAAATTTAGTCCACTCTCCGTACAGCTCAATTTCACGTACTCCTCACCAAATTGAAAATCTCAAATGATAAATTTTTCCACTACTTCAATAGTTACAGTAATCTTCTCTGTAAGTAGATATATATTATTACATAGACTATTTTTAGGTGTTAACAACAAAAATAATGTGTGTTTGACAATTTTATCAAAACTTGACTAAAATTAGCACGATTTTAAGATGAAAGTATGTAATGAGAGATTGAAGATAGTTATAATTTAATAAGGATATAAAGTGGGACAGAGAAAGTAATAAATTTAAGGAAATTTTATGAAGAATACAATTGGTGATTTAATATTGACCACAAAATTTTTCGAGGCTAAGATTACAAATGTAATTTATAATATTTTATAGTTTCTAAATATATAAATTTTATTTCAAAAGATATATAAATGGTATATTTGAATTCATATAAAAAATTAGCTATTTTAACTCCCGCACTCTAAATCGTCTCACGTAAAATGGAATGAAAAGAGTAATAAACATAAGAAAATTATGAAACACTACAACTGGCAATTTAATATTGACCACGAATTTTTGCACGGTGAAGATTAAAATTGTGATTTATAGTATTTTGTAGTTATAAGCTGGTAGCCACCTAGGTGTAAGTCACGACCCTAGATCCTTTATCATTTGAAAAAGCAACTAAAACAAAAAATATTATCTTCTAACTTATTACTTGCAATTAATAGTTTAAATTAGATATAGAAGCAACCAACAAGAATATGGAAGCACAAATTGAGGCACATTATACAATTACACTAGGTGTATACTTAATCCTATTTCTAACTCCCTAAGGAATCGACCTCGACTCGCGTTGGAATTTATTATTGCTTCGACTGCCTCACTACCTATACATGCGGTATATGTTTGGGCAAGATCAGACACCACTGTCACGCAAGTCAACACCAAATAGTTAATTTAGTTCATATTTTTAGTATTTCGAAATCATAATTCCCTTCTATTAAATAGTAAGTAATGAACTTCACAGAGTAAAGAATAATGGTTTTTAACAAGTGTCAATACTAAATAATCCCAAAATCATCTCAGAACCCGGTGTCACAAGTGCATGAGCATTTATTAGAAATTTAAAATACAATACAATAATTGTCCAGAGTACAAATTTGGACAAAAAAGAAAATACAAGTACTCTGAAGGAGACTCTGCTGGCTGCGGATCGTCTCACAAGATGCATCTCACCTAAGTCCCTGTATCAACCACACCACTGCGCCCATAAGGACACTAGCCATACATGTGCATGTACAACAAAATGTACAACATATGTAGTATGAATCGAAAACACCATGTACCCAGTAAGTATTCAGTCTAATCTCGAAGAAGTAGTCGTGAGAGGTCGACTCCGACACTTACTAGTGGTCCAATAATATGATAATACGAAATTCTAATAAAGCATGATATACAACAATAAGACTCGGACCAAGAAATAATTGAATAGGTCTTCACCATATTTAAAAACCTAAATCATTTCCGTCCTTTTGAACATATGATCACATAAAAAATGAACTTATACCAATTATAAAAGGGACTTTCAGTTCTATTATCACACACAAATTCCACCGAGAACGTTCGGTCCGATCCAATATATATGTAAAATATGCACTGCCGAGAATCGAACGACGCGAACCATAGATGCATCTATTACCCTGTTTGCGAACCATACATAAGGCGCGTTCAAATGTAAAATACAAGAAATTTCTCCGCTCGCAAATCATACCTGCGGCGCGGTCAAATATAAATTTAAGAAATTATCTCGCTCGTGAATCATGCCTGTGACGCGGTCAAAATATAAATTTAACATTAAATCATAACCCTTTCTTGATTCTTTTCAAAGTAAATACAATTCAACTTGGAATTTTAAAGAAAATTACCCCGCTCGCAGAGCATACGTGCGACGTGGTTACACATAGATTTCCTAAGTTATATAATATTCCTCAATCCTTTATGAATACGAAATTCAAAGGAAACTCTTAAAATCTTAAATTCCTCAATTTACATTCCTTTCAACACAATTATCACACAACCTCGATCTTGTTTCTTCTCAAGGTAAACAATAACCATAAACCAAATAGCAAGGACAATGAGGCATGATTTAAACCTAAACTACGTAGACACAGGCATGTCTAGTAGATACGTACAGACTCTCATCACCCCATGCGTACGTAGACCTCACAAATAGGATCACATAACAATTTAGTTCACCTATGGGGTTAATTCCCTCTTACAAGGTTAGAAAGGAAATTTACCTCGCTCCGAAGTTCCATAGCCGGCTCCAATACCACTCTGATACCTCAATCCCATGGCCAATGCTCCAAAACTAGCCAAAGAATGTGTAAACCAATGAAAATATACTCTAATACTCATAACGATTCAATTTACAATAATTTCAAACTCCGCTCTGGAAGTCGATAAAATCACCCTCGAGCCCACTTGCCCGGATCCCAATTTTTTCGAAGATAAACATTACCCATAATATTACAAACTCAAATATATAATTTATTCCAAGTTCCACGTCCAATTTCGTGGTCAAAATCCAAGAATATAAATTTCTAGGTTTTTTCGTCTAAGCCCCAAATTTTTGTAATTTCCATGCTTAAATCCATATATAAATCATGTATTTAACTTGAAATAGGTTGGAATCACTTACCTTAAAGTAGATGATGAAGACGGAGCTCTAAAATTGCTCCAAGACCGGCTCCCATGGAGGAAATGAAGTGAAAACGAGCCGAACCCTCGTTTTAAAGAGACACACTGCCCAACCCACACTTCCGCATTTACGGTATACCAGCCGCACCTGCGAATATCTATCCCAGGTGCAGTTCCCTCCAAGCTAGGCGAAATCCGCTTCTGTAGTCCTCCATATGCTTCTGCGGTTTCGCACTGCGGGTGTCCTTCCATTTTTGCGACCTAACTGTCCCCTCGATTTTCTGCTTTTGTGGAGCTCAGCTCACATCTGCGGGCTCGCAGATGAGTAAATACCCTCGTATCTGCGGCCATCATGCTCTGACCAAATGTCAATTCTGCGACCGCCTAGACGCACCAGCGGGCTCACACCTGGGCCCTCTTCACGTAGATGCGATTACACCAGATGCCCAGCTACTTCAACTCTTTCTTCCAACTCAAATTCGATCAACCCGGAATCCACCCGAGGCCCCCCAAACCCCGTCCAATCATACCAACTTGTTCCAAAATATATTACGAGCTTAGTCAAGCCTTCAAATCACAACAAACAACTCTAAAATCATGAATCGCACTCCAATTCAAGCTTAATGAACTTTTGAACTTCAAACTTCCACATTCAATGCCAAAACCTACCAAATCACGTCCGATTGACCTCAAATTTTGCACATATCTCACATTCGATATTACGGACCTACTCCAACATTTGAAATCAGATTCCGCCCCCGATATTAAAAATTTTACTTTCAGTCAAACTTTTAAAAAACCGTCAGATTTTTAACTTTAGCCAAACGACTCCAAAATGACCGACAGACCCCCGAATCCACTTCCCGACGCGCTCCCAATACCAAAATTACCATACGGAGCTATTCCCAAGCTAGAAATCCCAAACGGACATCAATAGCATTAAAATGCATTACAACCCAAATTTATGAAATTCTTCCCAAAATCATCATACGAACCTGTTGGAACCTTAAATTCTCAATTCCGAGGTCGTTTGCTCAAAATCAACCATTAGTCAGATTCTTCCAACTTAAAGCTTTCGAAATGAGAATTCTCTTTTCAAATCAACTCTGAACTCCCCTAATATCAATTCTGACCACACGTACAAATCATAATACCTGAAGTGAAGTTGCTCATGGACTCAAACCGTTGAACGATGAACTAGATCTCAAAACAACCGGTCGGGTCATTACATTCTCTCCCACTTAAATATATGTCCTCCCTTGAACGTGCTAAGAACTGCTCTGGAGTTGTCTAAAATCACTGGTTAATAACTCGTACACCCACCCGTGCTATCACAACTCAGTTGAACACATTAGCTCGAGCAAATTTGAATATTTTCTCTTTTATTTAGCCTAATAGGCCTTAGATATTAATTCCAACATTCGGAATTCTCTACCACGCCTGCTTCCATCATACAAACACTGTATCAATCTCTATTTCTATGCACCAATACATGATTGCATACCCTTGCTGAATCCATACTATGCACTGCATAACTCATATAACCATAATAATATCCTCTGATAACAATAGGTGAAATTTCACGAATCCGATGCTCACGATGCACCTCATGACATATATAAGTTTTGTTCCAACTCTTGCGATGCATCTTGAATTTTAATTTTTTAGTTCAATCTTTTAGGAAAAAAATATCCTGAATTGTTATGAAGTTTAGTTTTTTAGTTTAAAATTTCAGGACAAAATAAATACAGATTAATCTCTAAATAAAGAATATCAATCTGTGCACTTGCCTCAATAATTAAGAGGAAGGCACAGAAGCTATGCCAACTATCCAAACTTCATTTGTTGGATCAAAGACAATATAAGATGGAAATTTATATGGGCCAGCTTGTGGCCCATGTAAGGTCGGACTAACTATTTTAAGGCCCATCAAAATAATTGATTGGCCCAACCTAGCCCGCCCCATGCCAAGACCCGCGTGCGCTAGGCTATTATATACATGATAGTTATTATGTACAAGTTTATTATATAGTGCAACCTCGTCTTCAATTTCAACTTGGGACTCCTTTTCTTATCTACATCAATTTTGTTTAGTAGTGAGCGAAACACAAAAGCACAATTATAAGACATTCTAGTAGAGTAATAAAGAATACAATCATTCCCTAGGTCTCAATGTAATTGGTACAATTCAAATTTCGAGAGTTGACCTTTTTAATTTTGCTTTCGAACATGAAATCTTTATTTTAAAAAAAAATTATATATTTGAAAATTATACATAAAATATTATATATCATAATTGACAATTCAATATATTTAAAAGACAAACATTCACGATTGAAGAAAAACTCGTTTGAATTTTAAAATCCAAATAAATCGAGATAGTGAAAGTAAAGGGAGCCCTGTCCACAAAACATAAGTGTCACGACCCAAAACCCACTAAGGATCGTGATAGCGCCGGATATCGTTGTCAGACAAGTCAACCAAATTGCTTAAATTCTCAATTTAATAATTTTGAAAACTATGAATTTCCTTCAATTTTACCAATAAAAAGATAATCGTTTCAAATATATAATTTTTTTTTAAAATCAAGATTTCATGTTCGAAAGCAAAATTAAAAAGGTCAACTCTCGAAATTTGAATTGTACCAATAAAAAGATAATCGTTTCAAATATATAATTTTTTTTTAAAATCAAGATTTCATGTTCGAAAGCAAAATTAAAAAGGTCAACTCTCGAAATTTGAATTGTACCAATAAAAAGATAATCGTTTCAAATATATAATTTTTTTTTAAAATCAAGATTTCATGTTCGAAAGCAAAATTAAAAAGGTCAACTCTCGAAATTTGAATTGTACCAATAAAAAGATAATCGTTTCAAATATATAATTTTTTTTTAAAATCAAGATTTCATGTTCGAAAGCAAAATTAAAAAGGTCAACTCTCGAAATTTGAATTGTACCAATAAAAAGATAATCGTTTCAAATCAAATATGAAAGTTAAGAAGTTAATGCAAGATACCCCATAACCATCCAGAACCCAGTGTCATAAGTGCATGAGCATTTACTAGGGAATGAAATAAAATACAGAATTGCCTGGAATACAAAGTGGATAGAAATAAAAAGCACAGTAAAATTCCCTGAAGGGGATTCTGTTGGCCGCATGTCGTCTCGATAAATGCAACTCACCTAAGTTTCCATATTAACCATGCCGCTATGCCACTAAGCCACTAGCAACATATGAACCTGTATAACAAAAATGTACTTCAAATGTAGTATGACTACGAAAACAACGTGTACCTAATGAGTATCCCGTCTAATCTCAAAGAAGTGGAGACGAGAGGTCGACTTCAACACTTACTAATAGTCCAATGATGATATAGTAAAAGTGAGAGGAATTCATGGATTTCATGCAGCAAAATTTAACTCATAAAGCCGGAAAGCGGGTAAACAACTTCTCAAATAATAAAAGATTTCCAAATATTTATTTTTCATTATCTTTATCAATTTATATCTAGCCAGGAAGGGCAAGTATCAACATTTAAAATTCTCAGTCAAACAATATAAGCATGCGCACATCATGCCGAGGTCGTACGGCCCGATCCAATGTAAATGTAAAATGTGCACTGGCGAGGGTCGAACGGCGTGAACCATAGATGGATCTATTACCCCAATCGCGAATTATACATGAGATGCGGTCAAATTAAATAAACAATCACTCTTCTCGCGAATCATACATGCGACATAGGTATACATAGAAATACATGCTCAAACAGCAAATCAAGAATTTATCGGGGAACGTTTATCCAAAATAAAAACCAGTTCTCTTTTAGCGATTTAAAAAAATGAAGTTTAATTCTTTTATAAATTCATTTACCAATTCGATAGGATTAAAGCAATTTAACTTCCAACAAGATTACAGATATTCCAAGTATAGCGTGCTTTTTGGTCCTAGAGTACCCGGACTTACACATAATAGTAGCTACGCACGGAATTTCATCACCTCGTGCATACGTATCCCCCACAAATAGAAGCACATAACCAATTATTTCACATATGGGGACAATTCCCTCTTATAAGGTTAGAGAGGAGACTCATCTCGCTCCGAAGATCTATAACCGGCATTCCACGCCTTTACGAAGACTCGAATCGATGCTAAATCTCCAAAACTAGCAAATAATTATGCAAATCCATTAATATATATTCAACTACTCATTACAATCCAATTTATAACAATTCCTATCCCCGATCAAAAAGTTGACAAAATCGCCCTCGGGCTCACGTGCCATGATTCCGAAATTTTTCGAAGATAAAGTCTACCCATGAACTCACAAACTCTAATATAGGATTTTTCTTAATTCTATACCCAAAATCGTGGTCAAAATCCACGAATACGAATTTTCTAGGTTTTCCTCTACCCCCAAATTTCTACCAATTTACATGCTAAAATTCATACATCATCAATATATTTAACTCAAGGTAGGTGGCGTTAGCTTACCTTGTCGTTGATGACGAAAAAACCCACTTGAAGCTCTCAAAAATCGTCCACACCAAATGAAAAATAGGAGAAAATTACCATTTCCCTGTTTTAAAAGAATACACTACCTCCAGCCTTTCCGCACCTGCGGACTCCTCGTCGCTTCTGCGGAAGCCCCATCACACCTGCGCCAATAACCGCATATGCAATCTTCCACCTCGCTTCTACGCTTGCGCAAATGTAGTCAACACCCCGCACCTGCGGCCCTTCACCTGGGCGGTCATGTTCCGCTTTTGCAACTCTGCACCTGCGACCCAAGCCTCGCAGGTGCGGTTACACTAGAAGGCAACAAATCATTTTTTTTAACTTCTAAATTTGATCTGTTAACCCCCCGAGGTCCCCGGGACCCTAATCAATCATATCAATCAGTCCCAAAATACATTACGGACTTACTCGAGGCCTTAAATCACATCAAACAATGCTAAAATCATGAATTGATCTCCAATTCAAGCTTAATGAACTTTAGAATTTCAAACTTCTACATTCGATACTGAAACCTATCAAATCATATCCGATTGACCTCAAATTTTGTACACAAGTCATATTTGATGTTACAGACCTACTCCAACTTTCAGAATCAGATTCCGACCCCGAGATCAAAAATTCCACTTCCGGTCAAACTTCTCAAAAACCTTCAAATTTCTATCTTTAGCCAAATGATTCCAAAATTACCCACGGACCTCCGGATTCACTCCCGATCGCACTCCTGTAATGACCCGACTGGTCGTTTTTTGGAGTTTATGCCCCGATCCCCTATTAACTAATTTCCCCAACTTTATTTCTTCTATTTTGATTTGCCGTGATGTTCATTTTTGAGTTTCGGAGAGTTTTGGGATACTTAGTCCCTAAATGAGAGTTTAAATGTTAGAAAGTTGACTGTAGTTGGAACAGTGTAAAGACAGCCTCGGAATGGAAATCTGATGGTTCCGTTAGCTCCGTTAGGTGATTTCGGGTTTAGGGGCATAAATGGATTGTGTTTTGGAGGTCCGTAGCTAATTTAAGCTTGAAATGCCTAAAGTTGAATTTTTGAAGTTTCCGGTTCGATAGTGAGATTTTGATTTGTGGGTCAGAATGGAATTTCGAGAGTTCCATTAGTTCCGTTGTGTCATTTGGGATGTGTGTGCAATATTTTAGGTCATTCAGATGTGGTTTGGTAGGGTTTTTGATCAAAAGCCTAAGCTAGAAGATTTTGGAGTTCTTAGGCCTGAATCCGATGCGAAGTAGGTATTTTGATGTTGTTTTGAGCGTTACAAAGATTGGAAAAGGTTTGAATGATGTTTTAGGATTGGTTTTCATGTTTGGTTGAGGTCTTGGGGGCCTCGGATGTGTTTCGGATGCTCAACGAGACATTTTGGAACTTAGAGAAATTGCAAAAAATATTGCAGCATCCCAGTTCTGGTTTACTTCTTCGCTTTCGCAAAGAGGAGCTGGGGCTGGGGGGAAGGTTGTGCTTCGCGTTTGTGAAGTGCATCCCCCATTCGTGAAGGGTTTTGAAGTGGAGCTAAAGGTTTGAGCTACGCGTTCACGAGAAGGGAGCCGTGTTCGCCATGTACTGGGAAGCTGAGCTTCGTGTTCGCGAGTAAGGTGTCGCTTTCACGAAGAAGGAAAAATGGTCAACATCAATTTTTGCTTCGTGAACGCAAGGCTTGTACCGCATTCACGAAGAACAATTTTAAATATCTGGCATGAAAGTTTTATAAGGCTCATTTCACGAAATTTAGCCTAGTTTCCTCCATTGTTAGGCGATTTTAGAGATTTTTGAAGAGGATTGAAGAGGGATTCAAGGGGAATCACTTGGAGGTAACATTTTTTTGACTTCATAACTCGTTTTTATGTGATTAAATATCTGAGTAGTAGTGGAAAATTTGGTAGAAATGGGTAATTAGGGCTTGAATTTAAGAGAACTAAAAGGGGGTATTTGAAGGGTCAATTGAACTCCGATTTTAGTATTTTTTTTATGCATAGACTCGTGAGAGTATGAGGATTCCGAAAATATAAATTTCACTCAATTCCGAGACGTGGGTCTAAGAGGAATTTTGGTCATTTTTCCTAATTTCATGTATTAGCTTAGAATTTAATTATAAAATCAGTTACTTAAAGTGTTATTTATATTATGAAACTTAATTGAATAGATTTGGCCATTTGGAGTCAGATACTCGTGGAAAAGGCGTCGTTTCAGGTTGACTAGCACTTGTTCGAGGTAATTGGCTTGTCTAACCTTGTGTGAAGGACCTTTACCCTTAGGATTGATATGCCTCATACATGAGGTGACGAGCGCGTACTTATGCTAATTATTGGAAATTCGATTTTTCATTAAAAATAGCCTTGAATTGTGTTCTTCCTTTCCTTGCTTACACTGTTGGGAAACTAAACCTGGTGTTAGCCTAGAGAATCATGACTAAATTGCTCTATTTGCCTTAATTGCCTTATTTGTATTACGTGAACCATTTTAGGTTAGGATTACCTGCTTCACATGATATGCATTTGATTGGATTGAATTCTTGTTGTTGCTGCGTATTTACTTTGAGACTATGGGACCGTATCCTAGGAGCTGCCCTGTATGTTTACTTTGGGACTACGGAATTGCATTTCGGGAGATACTCCTGCACAATTACATTGGAACTACGGGATTGCACCTGGTAGATTCCCACGCATTTACGAGTTGGACTACGGGACTGCACCTGGGAGATCCACTTAATATGGTATTTATATTTGGGGACTAAAGGACGGTATCCTGGGAGATCCCCGGTTGTTATCTTGGAGCTGAGTTGTATTCTCTTACTGTGTTTTACTTGCCTCTGCGATAGTTGTTGCTGTCCTTCATATCTTGTGTTACTTATTTACATTGTTTAGTTCAAACTGTTAAACCTTATATCTTATTTAACCTCAGTAGGGCCCTAACCTTCCTCGTCACTACCCATCCGAGGTTAGGCTTGGCACTTACTGAGTACCACTATGGTGTACTCATGCCCTTCCTGCAGATGCATTTCATGTGCAGATCCAGGTACCTTTACCCAGGCTTACCATTCTTGAGGCGAGGAGATTCTACGGGACTTCGAGGTATATCTGCCACGTCCGTAGACCGAGGAGTCTCTTTTTATTCCTGCATCTAGTATTTATCCCTTCTGTAATTTATGTTCTTGTTTAACATTCCGGAGATTAGAGCTATGTAGTGTTTTCTCAGCTTGTGGATCTGTGAGTTTTCGGGTTTTGTTATTTTGCATCATATTTTTGATAAGTTGTGTGTATATGCGGAGCATCATTTAAATATTATTTCTTTCAGTTATTTTGGCTTTTGATTATTTATTCCGCAAGATTAGTTTGTTTTCCGCATTTGTAAGATTACCTAGTCGTAGAGACTCGGTGCCGTCACGATAGTTCATGGAGGGAAAACTGGGGTCATGACAAGTTGGTATCAGAGCTCTAGGCTTATAGGAGTCTTTGATCACAATCCAGTTTATTAGAGTCTCGCTGATCGGTACGAAGACGTCTGTACTTATCTACGAGAGGCTACATAACTATTAGGAAAAATTTCACTTCATTTGATTTCCTTGTCGTGCAAGATTTTTGATATCCCAATTCTAAAATTTTGTCTTTCTATTCTCTCACAGATGGTGAGGACACGTGCTACCCGAGATGATCAGGTACCCGTGCCCCCTACTAGAGCTGTCAGAGGCTGGGGCCGAGGTAGAGGCCGAGGACGTTCTCGTGGTGCAGCTAGAGCACCTGCGTGAGCTGCCGCCGAGGTACCACCAGCAGTACCAGCCGGATTCCAAACACCTGATATGCCTGACACTACTACTCCAGCACTCCAGGAGAATTTGGCACAGTTTATGAGCATGTACACCACTTTGGCTCAGGCAGGGTTGCTTCCCTTTACTGCAGTCACATCCCAGGCTTGGGGAGGAGCAAGACTCCCGCCGCCCGCACTCATGAGCAGCGAGTACATGTTGATTAGGTCCCAAAGATTATTCCTGCACCGCTTGCAGTGCCAGTTTAGCCCAAGGGTAGGGCATAAACTTCAGAGGATGAGCAGCGGAGACTTGAAAGGTTCAAGAAATATAATCCTCCTGTGTTCAGTGGGTTAGAATCAGGGGATGCATTGGGATTTTTAGAGGACTGCTACTGTATTCTCCGTACTATGGGCATATCAGGATCGAGCGGGGTTTCCTTCGCTACTTTCCAGCTTCGAGGAGTCGTCTATCAGTGGTGGCACTTATGAGTTAGACAATACGGATAAGGCAGCTACCCTGAATTGGGCTAAGTTTTCAGATATGTTCACGAGGGAGTATGTCCCCTAGAGTCTTAGGGATGCCTGGCGCACGGAGTTTGAGAATTTGCGCCAAAGTACTATAACTGTCTCAAAGTATGTTGTCCATTACATCGACTTGGCTAGACATACACCAACTTTGGTTTCTACGGTTTGCGAGAAGGTTCGCTGGTTCATTGAGGGGCTTATTCCCAGTATCAGATCTAGCATGGATCATAAGTTAGAGATGGATATATCATATCAGCAGGTGGTGAGCATTGCTAGGAGGATTGATGGTATGCATGTTAGGGACAGAGAGGAGAGGGAGGCCCAGAGGTCTCGAGAGTTGGGTCATTATTCTGGTGCCCATGCCCCAACTACAGGTCTTCATGTTAGGGGTCATATAGGCCGGCCCATTCATTTATCTCTTCCAGCAGCCAGTAGTATTCCAGCTCCACCTAGGTCTCAGGAGCCTTATTATGCACCTCCAGTCTCTAGTGTGCCTCCGGCACGGGGTGCTTCCAGTGGCCAGTCCAGCAGACCTGGCCCTAACCAATCATAGCTGCCACGTCCTCCCAGACTTATTTTGAGTGTAGTGACACATGCCATATGGCGAGGGATTGCTCTAGACTCAGGAGGGGTGCACCTCCGTAGACTCCTCGAACATGCTGGCCTCGCAGAGCTCCCAGGCTATGGTCCCAGCACCAGTCGCTACTCTACCGGCCCAGCCAGCCAGAGGTCGAGGTCGGGGAGGTCACAGGCTCCTGGTCTTGGACCTTGAGATCAGGAGGAAAAAGGCTATGTATTGCCAGCATAGGATCAAGTGGGGAGCCTTGGCGGAAGCTAAAGCGCAGGAGTCAGTGTCAAGCTGCTGACTATGGGTCCTTGGAGGAGTAGTGAGGATGCAAGCGCTTTGTGGACCACGACTGCGCAGTGCATTAGGGAATCCACGAGAGAGGTAATAGGGGTCTCAAAAAGTTACTCTGGTGGTCACAAGGGAGATTGGTGGTGGACTGTAGAGGTTCAAGGAAAAGTAGAAATCAAGAAAGCGGCGCATCTGAAGCTAGTGGAAAGTGTAGACGAGGAGGAGAAGAAGGCGAATAGGGAGCAATATAAGTTGGCTAAGAAAGAGACAAATCTAGAAGTACTATTGCTTTTAGTCGTTTGTATGAGGAACTCGAGGGTCGAGGTGCGGATAAGAGGTTATTCAGGTTTGCGAAGGCGCAAGAAAGGAAGGATAATGACTTTGACCAAGTGAAGTGTATCAAGGACGAACAAGGTAGAGTTTTGTTGGATTATGGGCTTATCCATCGGAGATGGAAAACTTACTTCCATAGTCTCTTGAACGAGGAGGGGGATAGGAGAATTGTACTGGGTGATTTGGAACTCTCCAAGAGTCGTTGTGACTTTGGGTATTGTAGGCGGATTAAAGTTGATGAAGTTAAGGGGGCTATGCATAAGATAGGTAAGGGAAAAGCGGCCAAAGCGGATAAAATCCCGGAGGAGTTTTGGAAGAATACTGGCAAGGCAGGCTTGGAGTGGCTCACTAGGTTATTTAATATGCCCAAAGGTTAGAGGTGGAGCAAGATGGTTCATGTATACAAGAACAAGAGTGATATCCAAAATTGCAATAACTATCGGGGTATCAAACTGCTTAGTCGTACTATGAAAGTCTAGGAGAGAGTGGTATAGCTAAGGGTGAGTAAGAGTGTGTCTATTTCCGAGAATTAGTTCTTGTTTATGCCGGAGAGTTCGACTATAGAAGCCATCCATATTGTTAGGAGATTTATGGAGCAGTATAGGGAGAGAAGACGGACTTGCATATGGTGTTCATCGACTTAGAAAAGGCGTATGATATAATTTTGAGGGAGGTTTTGTGGAGATGTTTGGAGGCTAGAGGTATACCTATTGCCGACGTATGGGTTGCATCAGGGGTCGACACTCAGCCCTTTTTGTTTTTCCTTGCGATGTATGTACTGATACGCCACATCCAAGGGGAGGTGTCGTGGTGCTTGCTATTTGCAGATGATATTATATTGATTGATGAGATGCGAGATAGTGTGAATGCACAGTTAGAGGTATGGTGGAAGACCCTGGAGTCTAAAGGTTTCAAGTTGAGAAGGACCAAGATAGAATACTTAAAGTGTAAGTTCAGTGGCGAGACTCAAGGGGGGGAGGGAGCGAGGCCGGACTCGCAAGTCATCCCTAGGAGAGCCATGTTTAAGTACCTTGGGTCTATTATTTAGGAGGATGGGGAGATTAATGAAGATGCCACACATCGTATTGGGGCGGGATGGAAGAAATTGAAACTCACTTCCGGTGTTTTGTGTGACAAGAAGGTGGCAACGAAACTTAAAGGTAAGTTCTATAAAGTGGTCGTCAGACTAACGATATTGTATGGGGCTGAGTGTTGGCCAGTCAAGATTTTTTATGTCCAGAAGATGAAAGTAACAGAGATGAAGATGTTGAGATGGATGTAAGGGCACACCAAGTTAGATTGGATCATAAATGAGGTTATTCGCAGCAAGGTATATGTGGCCCCTATTGAGGATAAGATGCAGGAAGCGCGGCTTAGGTGGTTTGGTCATGTGAGGAGGAGGAGCACAAACTCACGATGAGGAGGTGTGAGAGGTTGACATTGGATGGCCTACGTAGAGGTAGAGGTAGACCAAAGAAGATGTTGGGAGAGGTGATTAGGAAAGACATGGTGCAACTTCACCTGATTGAGGACATGACTCCTAATAGGAAGGTATTGTGGTCGAGGATTAGGGTGGGTTGTAGAATAGGTAGTCTAGAGTGTTCATAACAGTATTATTGGCATGCGGTCTCACTTTCTATTGGTAGTAGGTTTTTATGACTAACCGTCGTTTCTTTCATTGTTGATCACTTTACTATCTTGTTGTTTTTATTTTGCTTTTTATGGATTTTTGGTGTTGTCCCTTTTTGTCTATATTCATTAATGTGGTGTTTATATTTTCCTGAGCCGAGAATCTATTGAAAACAGTCTCTATATCCTCACAAGATAGAGGTAAGGTCTGCGTATACACACTATCTTTTCCAGACCCCACGGTATAGGATATTACTGGATATGTTGTTGTTGTCGTCTTAGAATGCCACATTTACTAGAAAATACAAAATTCAAAACCAGTTTATAGGCGCAGTAACTTATCCTGTTCTTAGCTGAAATGTTTTATCCATCAGAAAATTATGGATTCTATATCAGATTACCAGTGGCAGGCAACCATGTATATATTCACCTTATGGATTATAATTATTTTCAGATTTACCAACTCACGCGTATTATGATTAATAATAGTTAGTTGACTTTGAAATAATTGTAATTTTAAAAATTTTAATTTTAATTTTTGAACTCTTTCTGTATTTCAAATCAAATGAACCAGGTTAATAGATTTTTAACCACAACAAAAACTATTCTCTCTGTGGGCCAAACTCACTATGATCTTTCACTTTCCATATTTAATGTGTAATAGTAGGAAATAATTTTATCCAAGGTCATTGAACTTTTGTGTTTGTTACCCAAAAGTTAATTTTCTTTTTTTGTTACGTAAAAGTCGTTCAACTTTGTGTTCATTACACAAAAGTTATTTTTCTTTCTTTTGTTAAACAAATATCATTTTACTTTGCTCTAGTTATCACAAAAGTTACATTTTTACTTGAAAAGTCTATTATGCCCTTTATATTATATAAACCTTCATATTTATGTAATATCATCTATATTATATACGATATAATATATTTTTAACTATCTATTCTATTTATAAATAAAATAACTTAATATAATTTTTATAATATATTCGTATATTTAATTTTTTTTCTTAACTTTAATTTTCAAGATATATTAGTAGCGTTAAAAATAACTTTTTTGCACCAATTCTTTTTTTTTTAAATTTAATTGTGACGATCCAAAGGTTCATCACCTATTTCCTCATTCGTTCGGTGCTTCTGAGGCCTTGAAAATCTCACTTTTACTTGTCTCGATTTGCGTGCACAGTCCGGGCGTGTAGCATGAAGGCTTAAATATGAATTCTGTGTAAAAAATGATGAATTTTGATATTAATATGGTTAAAATTGACTTCGGTCAACATTTTTGGTAAACGGATCCAGACTCATGGTTTGACAGTCCCGGAGGGTCCGTAGAAAAATATGGGACCTGTGATTTGACGGTCTCGGAGGGTCCGTAGAAAAATATCTGCACAGGTTGTTTTTGGTAGGTCCTGTCTAGCCTCATCACTACTTCGCCGGGGTTAGGCCAGGCACTTACCAGCACATGGGGTCGATTGTGCTGATGCTACACTTTGTGCATCTTTTTGCACAGATTCAGGAGCACCTTTTGGGCCACAGCAGTAGCATACTGAGTGGGAGCTGACTTCAGTCCAGAGACTTACGAGGTAGCCTAGCTGGCGTTCGCAAGCCGAAGTCCCTCTTAATATTTTCTGTTTGTTTTCATTGTACCGAGACAGAAACTACGTATTTTCTATTCAGACTTGTTTATAGCACTCTTTAGTGTTTCGTGAGATAGCGACTCCAGTCTTGGGTAGTGAAATATTAAACTTTCGCATTTTGGGTTTTCAATTATCCATGTTTTAAAAGACTTCCGTATTTATTTAAAGGCTTGTTATTTTATTGTTATTGTGTTGTTATCCGAAGTTGTTTAGATGTTTGGCTTGCCTAGCTTCGACAGTAGGCGCCATCACGACCCCCGATGGTGGAAAATCCGGGTCGTGACAAGTTGGTATCAGAGCTCTAGGTTACATGAGTCTCGCTACTCACGGACAAACTCAGTAGAGTCTGAGGGATCGGTACAGAGACGTATGTATTTATCTCCTGGAGGCTACAGAGTTAGGAAAAGTTTCACTTTTGTTCTTTCTTGTCGTGCGATTCTGTTTCTCCAATACTGATTGTCTTTCTACTCTTTTCTTTAGCAGATGGCAAGAACACGTGCTTCCTCTTCTAGCGCGCAGCAGCACGAGCCCCCAGCAGCAGCTCCTATGAGGGGCAGATGTCGAGGCCATGATAAAGGCCGAGGCAAGGGCCGAACTCAGCCCCGGGCTGCAATCCCAGCAGTGGAGCCTCATATTGACTATGATGAGTAGGTTCAAGCCCCAGCAGCTGCAGTGGGCCCAGCTCAGGTCCCAGGAGGGGTCATGGTCACCCCAGATCTTCAGGATCATCTAGTCAGATTGGCAGGCTTTATGGAGAGTGTCACCAGAGCGGGTTTGCTGTTAGTAGCACCAGCCACTTCTTAGGCTGGGGGAGGGGTTCAGACTCCTACTACATGTACTCCGGAGCAAGTGGCTCCCCAGGCTTATGTCCCAGTGGTTCAGCCAGTTGTGGCAGCTCAGCTAGGTATTACAGCTCAGGCCGGCGATGGAGCGGCTATGTCTTCGGATGCTTTGTGGAGACTTGATCGGTTCTCCAAGCTCTTCACCACCACATTCAGCGATGCTTCATCAGAGGATCCACATGATTTTCTATTCAGCTGTCATGAGATCCTTAGGACCATGGGTATAGTGGAGACCAATGGGGTTGATTTTGCCGCCTTCCGGCTTGCAAGACCCGCCAAGACTTGGTGGAGGGATTTTTGCCTATCTAGACCAGCAAGGTCTCCAACTTTGACATGGGATCAGTTCGCGGAATTGTTTTTGGAGAAGTTTCTCCCAGTCACTCAGCGAGAGGCACTTCGCAGGCAGTTTGAGTGCTCCAGCAGGGCTCCATGACAGTTACACAGTATGAGACTCGATTTATTGATTTGGAACGCCATGCTATTGTGATACTCCCCATAGAGCGAGAGAGGGTTCAGAGATTTATTGATGGATTGATTCAGCCGATCCTTCTCTAGATGGCTATGGGAGCTGGTAGTGAGATGTCCTTTCAGGAGGCGGCGAATGATGCCCGCAAGGTTGAGATAGCCCTTGCACGGGGAGGTGGACAGGTGTCGGATAAGAGGCCTCGTCATTCTGCTAGGTTCAATGGTACCTCGTCTATAGGTAGTGATTCTTATGGTAGAGGCCATTCACCGAGGCCTTTTCAGTCAGCTCTTTAGGTTTCTCATGGTACTTCCAGTGGTCGTGGCTCTCGGTCACAGTATTATAACCAGCAGCTTTTCAGTTCACCATCATCACCTATCAACGCATCGCCACTGTTATTCTCAGCAGCCGAGGCCTTGTTTCACGTGTGGAGACATGAGGCACATTACCAGGTATTGCCCTCGAGCTTCTGACAGCTCTCAACAACAGGGTCCTCGTACCATGATGCAAGCATCAGGTGATTCACAGCTCGCCTAGCCAGCTAGAGGCAGGGGTAGGGATCATAGAGGTAGAGATAGAGACCGTAGAGGTGGATCTTGGACCAGCAGAGGTAGAGGTCAGCCAGTAGCCGATCGTCCCAAAGACGGTTCAGGGAGGTGGGGCCCAGCTCCGGTGTTATGCTTTGCCAGCCATGCCAGAGGCCGAGTCTTAAGATTCTGTTATTACAGGTACTATTCTGGTTTGTGATAGAGATGTGTCAGTGCTATTTGACCCTGGGTCTACATATCCATATGTGTCGTCTTATTTTGCACCCTGCCTGGCTATGTCTAGTTATGCTTTGGACATTCCTGTTTATGTATCTATACCGGTGGGTAACTCTATAGTGGTCAACCGGGTGCATCGTTCCTGTGTGGTTGTGTTTGAGGGTCTTGAGACCCGTGTTGATTTACTGCTTTTAGATATGGTGGATTTTGACGTTATTTTGGGGATGGATTGGTTGTCCCCCTATCATGTCATCTTAGATTATCACTCCAAGACTGTGACCTTAGCGTTGCCAGAATTGCCCCGATTAGAGTGGAAAGAGACCCCATGCCATGCCACCCGCAGTGTTATTTCATATGTTAAGGCTCAACGCATGGTCGAGAAGGGGTGTTTAGCTTAACTGGCGTATATCTGCGACTCCAACGTAGAGGTTCCTTCTATTGACTTTGTTCCTATTGTTCGAGAATTCCCCGAGGTTTTCCCTTCAGACTTGCCGGGTATGCCACCCGACAGGGATATTGATTTCTGTATTGATCTGGCCCCAGGCACGCAGCCCATTTTTATTCCGCCATATCGCATGACCCCGCCAGAGTTGAAAGAGTTAAAGGACCAGTTGGAAGATTTGCTAGAGAAGGGTTTTATCAGGCCTAGTGATTCTCCTTGGGGTGAGCCGGTATTATTTGTGAAGAAAAAGGATGGATCGATGAGGATGTGCATTGATTACCAACAATTGAACAAGGTGACGATAAAGAATAAGTATCCATGCCGAGGATTGATGATTTGTTTGACCAGTTTCAGGGTGCGAAGGTGTTTTCCAAGATAGACTTGAGATCTGGCTACCAGCAGCTGAGGATTAGGGCGTCTGATGTCCCTAAGACAGCTTTTTGCACTCGATATGGGCAGTATGAGTTTTTGGTCATGTCATTTGGGTTGACCAATGCCCCAGCAGCATTTATGGAGTTGATAAATCGAGTGTTCAGGCCTTATCTAGACTTGTTCTTGATAGTCTTTATTGATGATATTCTGGTGTACTCCCGCAGCTGGGAGGAGCACGAGCAGCACCTCCAAGTGGTTCTTCAGACTCTGAAGGATAGTTGGTTGTATGCTAAGTTCTCGAAGTGCGATTTTTGGTTGAGTTCGGTTGCATTTCTGGGTCATGTTGTATCAGCAGAGGGTATTCAGGTGGACCTAAAAAAGATTGAGGCAGTCAAGAATTGGCCTCGACCAGCTTCAGCAACTGATATTCGGAGTTTCTTGGGGTTAATAGGTTATTACCGTCGGTTTGTGGAGGGGTTTTCATCTATAGCAGCCCGATGACCAGGTTGACCCAGAAGGGTGCCCAGTTCAGGTGGTCAGACGAGTGTGAGGAGAGCTTTCAGAAGCTCAAGACAGCCCTGACTACGTCACCGATATTGGTTTTGCCCACAGGTTCTGGGCCTTATACAATTTATTGTGATGATTCCCGTATTGGTCTTGGTGCGGTATTGATGGAGGATGGCAGAGTCATTTCTTATGCTTCAAGACAATTGAAGATCCACGAGAAGAACTATCCGGTCCATGATTTAGAGTTGGCAGCCATTGTTCATGCTTTGAAGATTTGGAGGCATTACTTATATGGTGTGATGTGTGAGGTGTACACGAATCACAAGAGCCTTCAGTACCTATTCAAGCAAAAGGAGTTGAATGTGAGGGAGAGGAGATGGCTAGAGTTGTTGAAAGATTATGGTGTTACTATCTTATATTACCCGGGTAAGGCCAATGTGGTGGCCGATGCATTGAGTAGGAAGGCTGCCAGCATGGGTAGTCTTGCTTATATTCCGGTCAGCCAGAGGCCGCTTGCTTTAGATGTTCAGGCCTTAGCCAATCGATTTGTGAGATTAGATATTTCTGAGCCCAGCAGGGTATTGGCTTGCACGGTCGCTCGTTCTTCTCTGTTGGAGCGTATCCATGATCGGCAGTTTAATGATCCCCATTTGTGTGTCCTGAGAGACGCGATGAAGCATGGAGGTGCCACGAAGGTAACCTTAGATGATTATGGTGTGTTGAGATTGCAGGGACGAGTTTGTGTGCCCAATGTTGATGGGATTCGAGAGTTGATCTTAGCGGAGGCTCAGAGTTCCCGGTACTCTATTCACCCGGGCACCGCAAAGATGTATCAGGACTTGCGGTAGCATTATTGATGGCGTAGGATGAAGAAAGATATTGTTGCATATGTGGCTCGATGTTTAAATTGCCAGCAGGTCAATTATGAGCATCATAGGCCTGGTGATTTGTTTCAGAGGATTGAGCTTCCCGAGTGGAAGTGGGAGAGGATTACCATGGATTTCGTTAATGGACTTCCGATGACTCGGAAGAAGTTTGATGTTATTTGGGTCATTGTTGATAGGCTGACCAAGTCAGCGCATTTTATTCCTATTGCAACCACTTATTTATCGGAAAGGCTAGCTGAGATCTATATCCGAGAGATTGTTCACCTTCATGGGGTGCCGACATCTATCATTTCGGAACGGGGTACCCAGTTTACCTCACGCTTCTGGAGAGCAGTACATCAGGAGTTAGGCACCCAGATTCAGTTGAGCACAGCGTTCCATCCTCAGACGGACGGCCAGTCCGAGAGTACTATTCAGATATTGGAGGATATGATCCGAGCCTGTGTCATTGATTTTGGAGGCTTGTGGGAGCAGTTTTTGCCTTTAGCAGAGTTCGCCTACAACAACAGCTACCAGTCCAGCATTCAGATGGCTCCATATGATGCGTTGTATGGTAGGCGATGTCGGTCTCCAGAGGGATGGTTTGAGCCGAGAGAGGCTTGGTTATTGGGTACAAATTTAGTATAGGAGGCCTTGGATAAGGTCAAGATCATTCAGGACATGCTTCATTCGGCTCAGTCGCGGAAAAAGAGTTATGCCGACCGCAAGGTTCGAGATGTAACTTTCATGGCTGGTGAGCGAGTATTGCTCCGTGTATCGCCTATAAAGGGCGTGATGAGATTTTGGAAGAAGGGCAAGCTTAGCCCTAGGTTCACTAGCCCATTTGAGATTCTTGATCGTGTGGGAGAGGTGGCTTACAGACTTGCCTTGCCACCTAGCTTGTTAGTGGTGCATCCAGTGTTTCATGTGTCTATGCTTTGGAGGTATCACGGCAATCCTACCCATGTGTTAGATTTCAGCACTATCTAGTTGGACAAGGATCTGTCCTACGAGGAGGAGCCGGTAGCTATTCTAGGCCGGAAGGTTCGACAGTTGAGGTCGAAGAGTTTTCCTTCAGTGCGTGTCCAGTGGAGAGGTCAGCCTTCTGAGGCATCGACCTGGGAGTCCGAGTCCGATATGCGGATCCATTATCCTCGTCTATTTCTTGACTCAGGTACTTCTTTCTTTTGTCCGTTCGAGGACGAACTGTTGTTTTAGAGGTGGAGGATGTGATGACCCAAAGGGTCATCACCTATTTCCTCATTCGTTCTGTGCTTCTGAGGCCTTGAAAACCTCACTTTACTTGCCTCGATTTGCGTGCAAAGTTCGGGGCTGTAGCCGGAAGGCTTAAATATGAAGTCTGTGCAAAAAATGATGAATTTTGATATTAATATGGTTAAAGTTGACTTCGATCAATATTTTGGTATACGGATCCGGACCCGTAATTTGACGGTCCCGGAGGGTCCGTAGAAAAATATGGATTTGGGCGTATGCCCGGAATCGAATTCCGAGGTCCCAGGCCCGAGGAATGAATTTTTTCGTGAAATTGTTATCTGAAAATGTTTAAGGAAAATGAAAATAAAAATGAAATTTGATCAAAAATTGATGGTATCGGGCTCATATTTTGGTTCTGATGCCCGGTACAAGTCTTAAATATGTGTTAAGTGCTTCCTGTAAAGTTTGGTTGAAAATGGACGTCGTTTAACGTGTTTCGGACTATAAGTTCTAAAGTTGAAAGTTTATGAAGTTTAGAAGAAAATCATATGTTTTGAGGCTCGATTCTATGTATATGATGTTATTTTGGCGATTTGATCGCACGGATAAGTCCGTAGGATATTTTTGAGGTTGTGTGCATGTTTGGTTTGGAGCCCCGAGGGTCAGGTGAGTTTTGGATAGGCATCGGATTGCATTTTCTCATTTTTGAAAATCTGGCATGCTGGCTTCTGTGATTTTCGCAAATGCGAAGATGGGACTCGCAATTGCGAGTTCGCAAATGCGAACACTGAATCGCAATTGCAAAGCTGGGCATTTTTGCATAGGATAGCAAATGCGAACCAGGGAATTTCCGGGCACTGTCGCAAATGCGATGGTTTGCTCGCAAATGCGAGGGGTGGCCGATCGCGAATGCGATCTTTTTCTCGCAAATGCAAAAACTGACCATGTGGTAAGGGTTCGCAAATATGAACTTCAACTTTGCAATTCCCATATTTGGTTGGGGTTCGCAATTGCGAAACCCAGTTCGCAATTTCCATATCAGAGACCTGCATTTTTATACTTAAACGAATTTTCACCTCATTTTTTCATATCTCACTAACCCAAACACCCATTGGCGATTTTTGAAGAACCCTTCCTCCTCCAATCCATTTGTAAGTCGATTTTCACTTAATTTCTTCAATATTTAATATTATTTATCATATTTTCATCTTAAAATTAAGGTTTTTCATGGGGGAAAATGGGAATTTTGGGTAGAACCTAGGTTTTCTTAAAATTGGGGATTTGGACCTCAATTTGAGGTCCGATTTCAAAACAAATCATAGATATGAAGTCGTGGGGGGATGGGTAACCAGGTTTTGGTTCGAACCTCGGGTTTTGACCATGTGGGCCCGGGGGCATTTTGGGAATTTTTGAGTAAAACTTTGGGAAATTTATTTTTATGCATTCAAGTTGATTCAATTAGCATTTGTTGATACATTCAAGAAAATTGTGACTAGATTCGAGCGGTTTTATGGTGAATTCGAGGGTTAAAGCTATATTAGAGGCTTGAATGAATTTTTGGAGCAATTAAGGTAAGTGTTTGATTTAACTTTGGCTTGAGGGAATAGGATTAGAGTATTATTAATTGTCAATTTGTAAATGATCGAGTACGGTGTATATGCATGGTGATGAGTATCTATACACCGTTGTCTAGCATGACCGTGGGTCCTTGTTTGTATTTATTCTGATATTTCTGGGACTCTTCCATGCTAATTGATGAATTCTACATAATGTGAAGAGTATGAGGATTAGATATGAATTGTAAATTCATTGGAGTGTTGGCTCGAACTATGAAAATACTATTGAGTAAGAAATGAAAGAAATGGGAAGAGATATTGATTATTTCCCTTGCCGGGATTATATTGTGTATTATATATTATGAAATGGGATCGTGTGGCACGCCGACCACTTATATATTATGAAATGGGAGCGAGTGGTACGCCTACCACGTGCTATTATGAAATGGGATCGTGTGGCACGCCGACCACTTATATATTATGAAATGGGAGCGAGTGGTACGCCTACCAC
>MU780373.1:45017-94208 GCA_026770625.1 Nicotiana glauca | reverse complement strand
GAGACGAGAGGTCGACTTCAACACTTACTAATGGTCCAATGATAATATAGTAAAAGTGAGAGGAATTCATGGATTTCATGCAGCAAAATTTAACTCATAAAGCCGGAAAGCGGGTAAACAACTTCTCAAATAATAAAAGATTTTCAAATATTTATTTTTCATTATCTTTATCAATTTATATCTAGCCAGGAAGGGCAAGTATCAACATTTAAAATTCTCATGCAAACAATATAAGCATGCGCACATCATGCCAAGGTCGTACGACCCGATCCAACGTAAATGTAAAATGTGCATTGCCGAGGGTCGAACAGTGCGAACCATAGATGGATCTATTACCTCGCTCGCAAATGCGGTCAAATTAAATAAACAATCACCCTGCTCGTGAATCATACATGCGACGCAGGTATACATAGAAATACATGCTCAAAAGCAAATCAAGAATTTATCGGGGAACGTTTATCCAAAATAAAAGCCAGTTCTCTTTTAGCGATTTAAAAAAATGAAGTTTAATTCTTTTAGAAATTCATTTACCAATTCGATATGATTAAAGCAATTTAACTGCCAACAAGATTACACATATTCCAAGTATAGCGTGCTTTTGGGTCCTAGAGTACCCAGACTTACACATAATAGTAGCTACGCACGGAATCTCGTCACCTCGTGCATACGTATCCCCCACAAATAGAAGCACATAACCAATTATTTCACCTATGGGGACAATTTCCTCTTATAAGGTTAGAGAGGAGACTCATCTCGCTCCGAAGATCTATGACCGGCATTCCACGCCCTTACGAAGACTCGAATCGATGCTAAATGCTCCAAAAATAGCCAATAATTATGCAAATCCATTAATATATGTTCAACTACTCATTACAATCCAATTTATAACAATTCCTATCCCCGATCAAAAAGTTGACAAAATCGCCCTCGGGCTCACGTGCCCGGATTCCAAAATTTTTCGAAGATAAAGTCTACCCATGAACTCACAAACTCTAATATAGGATTTTCTCTTAATTCCATACCCAAAATCGTGGTTTCTCTTAATTCCATACCCAAAATCGTGGTCAAAATTCAAGAATACGAATTTTCTAGGTTTTCCTTAAACCCCCAAATTTCTACCAATTTACATGCTAAAATCCATACATCATCAATATATTTAACTCAAGGTAGGTGGGGTTAGCTTACCTTGTCGTTGATGATGAAAAAACCCACTTGAAGCTCTCAAAAATCGTCCACACCAAATGAAAAATAGGAGAAAATTACCATCTCCCGATTTTAAAAGAATGCACTGCCTCCAGCCTTTCCGCACCTGCGGACTCCTCGCCGCTTCTACGGAAGCCCCATTGCACCTGCGCCAATAATCGCATATGCGGTCTTCCACCTTGCTTCTGAGCTTGCGCAAATGCGATCAACACGTCGCACCTGCGGCCCTTCACCTGGGCAGTCATATTCCACTTTTGCAACTCCGCACCTGTGGCCCAAGCCTCGCAGGTGCGGTTACACCATAAAGAAGCAAATCATTTCTTCTTTAACTTCTAAATTTGATCGGTTAGCCACCCGAAATCCACCCGAGGCCCCCGGTACCCCAATCAATCATACCAACCAGTCCCAAAATACTTTACGGACTTACTCGAGGCCTTAAATCATAACAAACAATGCTAAAATCATGAATTGATCTCCAATTCAAGCTTAATGAACTTTAGAATTTCAAAATTCTACATTTGATACCGAAACCTGTCAAATCATATCCGATTGACCTCAAATTTTGCACACAAGTCATATTTGACGTTACAGACCTACTCCAACTTCCGGAATCAGATTCCGACCCCGATATCAAAAAGTCCACTTCTGGTCAAACTTCTCAAAAACCTTCAAATTTCTATCTTTAGCCAAATGATTCCAAAGTTACCCACGGACCTCCGAATTCACTCCCGATCGTACTCCTGTAATGACCCGACTTGTCATTTTTTGGAATTTATGCCCCGATCCCCTATTAACTGATTTCCCCAACTTTATTTCTTCTATTTTGATTTGCCGGGATGTTCAATTTTGAGTTTCGGAGAGTTTTGGGACACTTAGTCCCTAAATGAGAGTTTAAGCGTTAGAAAGTTGACCGTAGTTGGAACAGTGTAAAGACGGCCTCGGAATGGAAATTCGATGGTTCCGTTAGCTCCGTTAGGTGATTTTGGGTTTAGGGGCATGAATGGATTGTGTTTTGGAGGTCCGTAGCTAATTTAAGCTTGAAATGCCTAAAGTTGAATTTTTGAAGTTTCCGGTTCGATAGTGAGATTTTGATCCGAGGGTCAGAATGGAATTTCGAGAGTTCCATTAGTTCCGTTGTGTCATTTGGGATGTGTGTGCAATATTTTAGGTTATTCGGATGTGGTTTGGTAGGGTTTTTGATCAAAAGCCTAAGTTAGAAGATTTTGGAGTTCTTAGGCCTGAATCTGATGCGAAGTAGGTATTTTGATGTTGTTTCGAGCGTTCCAAAGATTGGAACAAGTTTGAATAATGTTTTCGGATTGGCTGGCATGTTGGTTAAGGTCTCGGGGGCCTCGGGTGTGTTTCGGATGCTCAACAAGACATTTTGGAACTTAGAGAAATTGCAAAAAATATTGCAGCATCCCAGTTCTGGTTTACTTCTTCGCGTTCGCAAAGAGGAGCTGGGGCTGGGGGGAAGGTTGTGCTTCGCGTTCGCGAAGTGCATCCCCTGTTCGTGAAGGGTTGTGAAGTGGAGCTGAAGGTTTTAGCTACGCGTTCGCGAGAAGGGAGCCGCGTTCGCGATGTACTGGGAAGCGGAGCTTCATGTTCGCGAGTAAGGAGTCGCTTTCACGAAGAAGGAAAAATGGTCAACATCAATTTGTGTTTTGCGAACGCGAGGCTTGGACCGCATTCGCGAAGAAGGATTTTAAATATCTGGCCTGAAAGTTTTATAAGGCTCATTTCACGAAATTTAGCCTAGTTTCCTCCATTGTTAGGCGATTTTGGAGATTTTTGAAGAGGGTTGAAGAGGGATTGAAGGGGAATCACTTGGAGATAATATTTGTTTGACTTCATAACTCGTTTTTATGTGATTAAATATCTGAGTAGTAGTGGAAAATTTGGGAGAAATGGGTAATTAGGGCTTGAATTTAAGAGAACCAAAAAGGGGGTATTTGAAGGGTCAATTGAACTCCGATTTTAGTATTTTTGTTATGCATAGACTTGTGAGAGTATGAGGATTCCGAAAATATAAATTTCACTCGATTCCGAGACGTGGGCCTAAAGGGAATTTTGGTCATTTTACCTAATTTCATGTATTAGCTTAGAATTTAATTATAAAATCAGTTACTTAAAGTGTTATTTATATTATGAAACTTAATTGAATAGATTTGGCCATTTGGAGTCGGATACTTGTGGCAAAGGCGTCATTTCGGGTTGACTTGCACTTGTTCGAGGTAATTGGCTTGTCTAACCTTGTGTGGAGGACCTTTCCCCTTAGGATTGATATGCCTCGTACGTGAGGTGACGAGCGCATACTTGTGCTAATTATTGGAAATTCGGTTTTTCATTAAAAATAGCTTTGAATTGTGTTCTTCCTTTTCTTGCTTACACTGTTTGGAAACTAAACCTGGTGTTAGCCTAGAGAAGCATGTCTACTTGCCTAAATTGCTCTATTTGCCTTAATTGCCTTATTTTGTATTACGTGAACCATGCTAGGTTAGGATTACCTACTTCACTTGATATGCATTTGATTGGATTGAATTCTTGTTGTTGCTGCGTATTTACTTTGAGACTACGGGATGGTATCCCGGGAGCTCCCCAGTATGTTTACTTTGGGACTACGGAATTGCATTCCAGGAGATCCCCCTGCACTTTTACATTGGAACTACGGGATTGCACCCGGTAGATTCCCACGCATTTAAGAGTTGGACTACGAGACTACACCCGGGAGATCCACTAGATATGGTATTTATATTTGGGGACTACAAGACGGTATCCTGGGAGATCCCCGGTTGTTATCTTGGAGCTGAGTTGTATTCTCTTACTGTGTTTTACTTGCCTCTGCAATAGTTGTTGCTGTCTTTCATATCTTGTGTTACTTACTTACACTAAACTGTTAAACCTTATATCTTATTTAACCTCAGTAGGGCCCTGACCTTCCTCGTCACTACCCATCCGAGGTTAGGCTTGGCACTTACTGAGTACCACTGTGGTGTACTCATGCCCTTCCTGCGCATGTTTTTCATGTGCAGATCCAGGTACCTCTACCTACGCTTACCATTCTTGAGGCGAGGCGATTCTACGGGACTTCGAGGTATATCTGCTGCGTCTGTAGACCGAGGAGTCTCTTTCTATTCCTGCATCTAGTATTTAGCCTTTCTGTAATTTATGTTCTTGTTAGACATTCCAGAGATTAGAGCTATATAGTGTTTTCTCAGCTTGTGGATCCGTGAGTTTTTGGATTTTGGTATAGTGTATCAGATTTTTGATAAGTTGTGTGTATATGCCGAGCATCATTTAAATATTATTTCTTTCAGTTATTTTGGCTTTTGATTATTTATTTCGCAAGATTAGTTTGTTTTCCGCATTTGTAGGCTTACCTAGTCGTAGAGACTCGGTGCCGTCATGATAGTTCATAGAGGGAAAACTAGGGTCGTGACAAGTTGGTATCAAATCTCTAGGTTTATAGGAGTCTTTGATCACAATCCAGTTTATTAGAGTTTCATTGATCGGTACGGAGACGTTTGTACTTATCTACGAGAGGCTACATAACTATTAGGAAAAAATTTCACTTCATTTGAGTTCCTTGTCGTGCAAGATTTTTGATATCCCAATTCTAAACTTCTGTCTTTCTATTCTCTCACAGATGGTGAGGACACGTGCTACCCGAGATGATCAGGTACCCGCGCCCCCTACTGGAGCCGTCAGAGGCCGGGGCCGAGGTAGAGGCCGAGGACGCGCTCGTGGTACAGCCAGAGCACCTGCGTGAACTACCACCGAGGTACCACCAGCAGTACCAGCCAGAGTCCAGACACCTGATATGTCTGCCACTACTACTCCAGCACTCCAGGAGACTTTAGCACAGTGAGCATGTACACCACTTTGGCTCAGGCAGGGTTGCTTCCCCTTGCTGCAGCCACATCCCAGACCGGGGAAGGAGCATAGACTCCCGCCGCCCGCACTCCTGAGCAGTGAGTACATGTTGATCGGGTCCCAGTGATTATTCCTGCACCGCTTGCAGTGACAGTTTAGCCCGAGGACAGGGCAACAGCTTCAGAGGATGAGCAGCGGAGACTTGAGAGGTTCAAGAAATATAATCCTCATGTGTTCAGTGGGTTAGCATCAGAGGATGCCTTGGGATTTTTGGAGGACTGCTACCGTATTCTCCGTACTATGGGCATATCGGGATCGGGTGGGGTTTCCTTCACTACTTTCCAGCTTCGAGGAGTCGTCTATCAATGGTGGCATGCTTATGAGTTAGACAGTCCGGATGAGGCAACTTCCCTGAATTGGGCTAAGTTTTCAGATATGTTCATGAGGGAGTATGTCCCCTAGAGTCTTAGGGATGCCTGGCGTGCGGAGTTTGAGCATTTGCGCCAGAGTACTATGACTGTCTCGGAGTATGCTGTCCATTACATCGACTTGGCTAGACATGCAACAGCTTTGGTTTCTGCGGTTTGCGAGAAGGTTCGCTGGTTCATTGAGGGGCTTATTCCCAGCATCAGATCTAGCATGGCTCATAAGTTATAGATGGATATATCATATCAGCAGGTGGTGAGCATTGCTAGGAGGATTGAGGGTATGCATGTTAGGGACAGAGAGGAGAGGGAGGCCTAGAGGTCTCGAGAGTTGGGCCATTATTCTGGTGCCCGTGCCCCAAATACAGGTCAATATGTTAAGGGTCATATGGGCCGCCCCATTCATTTAGCTCTTCCAGCAGCCAGTAGTATTCCAGCTCCATCTAGGTCTCAGGAGACTTATTATGCACCTCCAGTCTCTAGTGCTCCTTCTGCACGGGGTGCTTCCCGTGGCCAGTCCAGCAGACCTGGCCCTAACCAGTCATAGCTGCCACATCCTCCCAGAGCTTATTTTGAGTGTGGTGACACATGCCATATGGTGAGGGATTGCTCCAGACTTAGGAGGGGTGCACCTCTGCAAAATCCTCAAATATGTTGGCCTCGTAGAGCTCCCAAGATATGGTCCCAGCACCAGTCGCTACTCCACCGGCCCAGCCAACCAGAGGTGGAGGTCGGGGAGGTAGAGGTCACCCTCGAAGGGGAGGCCAGGCCAGATATTGTGCTCTTCTAGCCTGTACTGAGACTGTCGCCTCTGATTCTGTCATCACAGGTACTATTTTGGTCTGTCGCAGGGATGCATCGGTTCTATTCGATCCAGGCTCCACTTACTCTTATGTGTCTTCTTATTTTTCCCCATATTTGGGCGCACCTCGGGATTCTTTGAGTTCCCCAATTTATGTTTCTACTCTTGTGGGAGATTCTCTTGTTATGGACCGTGTTTATCGGTCATGTTTGGTTGTTCTTGATGGTTTTGAGACCAAAACCGACTTATTATTACTCAGCATGGTTGATTTTGATATTATCTTGGGCATGGATTGGTTGTCGCCCATTATGCTATTCTTGATTGTCACGCCAAAACCGTGACACTGGCCATGCTAGGTGTACTGCGTATTGAGTGGAGGGGTGCTTTAGGTCACACTCCTAATAGAGTTATTTCTTTCCTTAAGGCTCAGCGTATGGTTGAGAAAGGTTGTGACACGTACTTAGCTTATGTGAGAGATGCCAGTATGGATACTCCTTCTGTTGATTCAGTCCTAGTAGTACGGGATTTCCCTAATGTGTTTCCAGGTGATCTTCCAAGCATGCTAATTGATAGAGACATTGATTTTGGCATTGATCTATTGCCGGGCACTCAGCCCATTTCTATCCTTCTGTACCGTATGGCTCCTCCTGAGTTCAAGGATTTGAAGGAGCAATTGCAGGAATTACTTGATAAGGGTTTCATTCGGCCTTGTGTATTACCTTGGGGTGCCCTTGTATTATTTGTGAAAAAGAATGACGGTTCTATGCGTATGTGTATTGATTACCGCCAATTGAATAAGGTGACAGTGAAGAACTACTATCTTTTGCCTCGTATTGATGACTTGTTTGACCAGTTGCAGGGTGCTTGTGTTTTTTCTAAGATTAACTTGCGTTTAGGCGAGCCAGATATCCCGAAGACTGCCTTCAGGACTTGGTATGGTCATTAAGAGTTCCTTGTTATGTCATTTGGGCTGACCAATACCCCAGCAGCCTTTATGCATTTGATGCACAGTGTATTTCGGCCATATCTTGACTCTTTTGTCATTGTCTTTATTGATGACATTCTGGTATATTCCCGGAGTCTGGAAGATCATGAGCAGCACCTAAGGACAATGCTTCAGACTCTGAGAGAAAAGAAGTTATATGCAAAGTTTTCAAAATGTGAGTTTTGGTTGGATTCCGTGGCATTCTTAGGCCACGTGGTATCGTGTGAGAGTATTTGGGTGGATCTGAAGAAGGTAGAGGCAGTGTAGAGTTGGCCCAGACCATCCTCAGCTACAGAGATCCGCAGTTTCCTTGGTTTGGCGGGTTTCTACCGTCATTTTGTGGAGGGGTTTTCATCGATTGTAGCCCCTATAACCAGATTGACCCAGAAGGGTGCTCCGTTCCAGTGGACGAAAGAGTGTGAGGCGAGTTTTCAGAAGCTCGAGACAGCTTTGACTACAACCCCAGTTTTGATATTGCCTACTGGTTCGGGGTCTTATACTGTCTATTGTGATGCCTCGAGAGTTGGCCTTGGAGCGGTATCAATGCAGCACGGTAGGGTGATTTCCTTCGCGTCCAGACAGTTGAAGATACATGAGAAGAATTATCCTGTCCATAATCTTGAGTTAGCTGCCATTATTCATGCCTTGAAGATCTGGTGTCATTACTTGTACAGTGTGCCTTGTGAGATCTGTACTGATAACTGGAGTTTGTAGCATATCTTCAAGTAGAGGACCTTAATTTGCGTCAGAGGAGGTGGCTAGAGCTGCTGAAGGATTATGACATCACTAGCTTGTATCACCCGGGCAAGGCCAATATGGTGGCCGATGCTTTAAGCCGCTGGGCAGAGAGTTTGGGGAGTTTGGCTTATTTACCAGTAGCAAAGAGGCCTATGGCGATGGATGTTCAGACCTTAGCCAACCAGTTTGTGAGATTGGACCTTTCGGAGCCCAGTCGGGTTTTAGCTTGTGTGGTCTCTCGGTCTTCCTTATTTAATCGTATCCAGGAGAGTCAGTTTGATGACCCTCATTTACTTGTCCTCAAGGACAAAGTGTTTCATGGCGATGCTCGAGATGTGACTATTGGAGATGACGGAGTGTTAAGGATGCAGGGTCGAGTTTGTGTACCCAATGTTGATGGGCTCTAAGAGTTGATTCTAGAGGAGGCCCACAGTTCGCAGTATTCCATTCATTCGGGTGCCGCAAAGATGTATTAGGATTTGAGGCAGTACTATTGGTGGAGGCGGATAAAGAAGGATATAGTTGGGTTTGTAGCTCGGTGCCTTAATTGTCAGCAGGTGAAGTATGAGCATTAGAGGCCGGGTGGATTGCCTCAGCAGATAGAGATTCCGGAGTGGAAGTGGGAGCGGATCACCATGGGCTTCGTATCTGGGCTCCCACGGACTTTGAAGAAGTTCAATGCCATTTGGGTTTTTGTGGATCGGCTGACCAAGTTCGCGCATTTCATCCCTGTGTGTACTGCCTATTCCTCGGAGCGGTTGGCAGAGATTTATATCCAGGAGATTGTCCATTTTCATGTTATTCCAATTTCCATCATTTTAGACAGAGGTACTCAGTTCACATCGCGGTTCTAGAAAGCCGTACAGCAGGAGTTGGGTACTCGGGTAGAGTTGAGCACAGCATTTCACCCTCAGATGGACGGAAAGTCCGAGCGCACTATTCAAATTCTTGAGGATATGCTTCGTGCGTGTGTGATTGAGTTTGGAGGTTCTTGGGATCAGTTCTTGCCATTGGCGGAGTTTGCCTACAACAATAGCTATCAGTCTAGCATTCAGATGGCACCGTACGAGGCCTTATATGGTAGGCGACGTAGATCTCCGATGGGTTGGTTCGATCCAGGTGAGGCTAGATTATTGGGCACAGACTTGGTTCAGGATGCTTTGGAGAGAGTTAACGTGATTAGGATAGACTCCATACAGCCTAGTCCAGACAGAAGAGTTACGCGGACCGGAAGGTTTGTGATGTTTCCTATATGGTTGGAGAGCGGGTTCTGCTTCGGGTTTCGCCTATGAAGGGCGTTATGAGATTTCGGAAGAAGGTGAAGTTGAGTCCGTGTTTCATAGGCCCTTTTTAGATATTGAGGCGTGTTGGGGAGGTTGCTTACGAGCTTGCCTTACCTCCCAGCTTGGCAGGAGTTCATCGGGTGTTTCATGTTTCTATGCTCTGGAGGTATCACGATGATCCGTCGCACATGTTGGATTTCAGCTCAGTCCAGTTGGAGAAGGATCTATCTTATATTAAGGAGCCAGTGACAATATTGGACAGGCAGGTCAGGAAGGTGAGGTAAAAGAACATTGCATCAGTGAAGGATCAGTAGTGGGGTCAGCCGGTCGAGGAGGCGACCTGGGAGACCGAGCAGGATATGCGCAGCCAGTACCCTTATTTTTTCACTACTTCAGGTATGTTTTTGTGCTCGTTCGAGGACGAATGAATGTTTAAGTGTGGGAGGATGTAACGACCCGGCCGGTCATTTTTAGACTTTAATCCCCGATCCCCTATTAACTGCTTTCCCCAAGTTTATTTCTGCTATTTTGATTTACCGGGATGTTCGGTTTTGAGTTTCAGAGAGTTTTGGGACACTTAGTCCCTAAATGAGAGTTTAAGTGTTGGAAAGTTAATCGTAGTCGGGAAAGTATGAAGACAAACTCAGAATGGAAATCTGATGGTTCCATTAGCTCCGTTAGGTTAAATCTATATTTAGGGGCGTGGTCGGATTGTGTTTTAGAGGTCCGTAGCTAATTTAGGCTTGAAATGTCGAAAGTTGAATTTTGAAGTTTCCGATTCGTTAGTGAGATTTTGATTCGAGGGTCGGAATGGAATTCTAAGAGTTTCAGTAGTTCCGTTGTATCATTTGGGATGTGTGTGCAAAATTTCAGGTCATTTGGAAATCCGGTTTTTCATTAAAAATAGCCTTGAATTATGTTCTTCCTTTTCTTGTTTACACTGTTCGGAAACTAAACCTGCTGTTAGCCTAGAGAAACATGTCTACTTGACTAAATTACTCTATTTGCCTTAACTGCCTTATTTGTATTACGTGAACCATGCTAGATTAGGATTACCTGCTTCACTTGATATGCATTTGATTGGATTGAATTCTTGTTGTTGCTTCGTATTTACTTTGGGACTACGGGACGATATCCCGGGAGCTCCCCTGTATGTTTACTTTGGGACTACGAAATTGCATTTCGGGATCCCCCCGCACTTTTACATTGGAACTACGGGATTGCACCCGGTAGATTCCCACGCTTTACGAATTGGACTACGGGACTGCACCCGGGAGATCCACTAGATATGGTATTTATATCTTGGGAGATCCCCGGTTGTTATCTTGGATCTGAGTTGTATTCTCTTACTGTGTTTTACTTGCCTCTGCGATAATAGTTGATGTCCTTCATATCTTGTGTTACTTATTTACACTGTTTAGTTCACACTGTTAAACCTTATATCTTATTTAACCTCAGTAGGGCCTTGACCTTCCTCGTCACTACCCAACGGAGGTTAGGCTTGGCACTTACTGAGTACCGCTGTGGTGTACTCATGCCCTTGCTACGCATGTTTTTCATATGAAAATCTAGGTACCTCTACCCAGGCTTACCATTCTTGAGGCGAGGCGATTCTACAGGACTTCGAGGTATATCTGCCGCATCCGCAGATTACAGCTATGTAGTGTTTTCTCAGCTTGTGGATCCGTGCGTTTCTGGGTTTTGGGATAGTGTATCAGATTTTTGTGAAGTTGTGTGTATATGCCGAGCATCATTTAAATATTATTTCTTTCAGTTATTTTGGCTTTTGATTATTTATTCCGCAAGATAAGTTTGTTTTTCACATTTGTAGGCTTACCTAGTCGTAGAGACTAGGTGCCGTCACGATAGTTCATGGAGGGTGAACTGGGGTCGTGACAAGTTGGTATCAGAGCTCTAGGTTCATACGAGTCATGGGTCACAAGCCGGTTTATTAGAGTCTCACTTATCGGAAAGGAGACATCTATACTTATCTAAGAGAGGCTACGTAACTATTACGAAAAATTTCACTTTATTTGAGTTCCTTGTCGTGCGAGATTTTTTATATCCCAATTCTAAACTTCTGTCGTTCTATTCTCTCACAGATGGTAAGGACACGTGCTACCCGAGATGATTAGGCACCCGCACCCCTATTAGAGCTGTCAGAGGCCGTGGCCAAGGTAGAGGACGAGGACGCGCTCGGGGTGTAGCCGGAGCAACCACGCGAGCTGCCGCCGAGGTACCATCAGCAGTACCAGCCGGAGTCCAAACACTTGATATGTCTGCCACTGCTACTCTAGCACTCCAGGAGACTTTGGCACAATTTATAAGCAAGTACACCACTTTGGCTCAGGCAGGGTTGCTTCCCCGTGCTGCAGCCACATCTCAGTCCAGGGGAGGAGCACAGACTCCCGCCACCCGCACTTCTGAGCAGCGAGTGCATGTTGATTAGGTACCAGAGATTAATCCTGTGCTGCCTGCAGTTCCAGTTCAGCCCGAGGACATGGCAGCGGCTTCTGAGGATGAGCAGCGGAGACTTGAGAGGTTTAAGAAATATGATCCTCCTGTGTTTAGTGGGTTAGCATCAGAGGATGCCTTGGGATTTTTGGAAGAGTGCTGCGCTGGAGTTGTCCGAAGTCACTGTTTAACACCTCGAGCACCTACAAGTGCCACCACAACGCAGCTGGGCACCCTAGCTTGATCAATCTAAAGGTATCCTTTTCCACTTAAGCAAATAAGCCTTAGAGCCCAACTCCAACATCCAGAATTCTCTACCAGGCCTGTTTCCAACATACGAACACCATATAAATAACTATACGCCGCACCAAAGCATGACTGCATACCTTCGTTGAATTCACACCCTGCACTACTTTACTCACAAGACCACAGTAATATTCTCTGATCAATTTAGTCAAAATTCCCCGAATCTGATGCTCCCATTGCACCTCATGACATACATAAGTCTTGCCCTAACTCTTACAACACCACCACGACGGAAGAGATGTGTAGAAATTCATAACCAACTGCCAAATCAACAATTCGTCAAGCCTATACTCCTGACAAGAACCATCACCTAATTTTGATCCAAATAACGGTCTTTGCTCTTTAATGTACTTCATATAATCAGATTGCACTGATCCTAAATCTAATGATCTCGTCTCACCCAGTACGAACTACTCAGGCAATATGCCACCCCAAATATGATCAAAAGTCTCATATAATGCCACAACATGCTAATAGGCTACCAATTCAAACACGATACAAAAGGAAAACGAACTCTGAAAAGGAAATCCAATTACCCCACTCACGAATCATACATGCGATGCTGTCAACATAACTAGACCGACACCCCATTGCGAATCATACATGCAATGCGGGCACATATCTAATATAAGTTTTCCTTAGGAAAAGAGGAAACAAAACACATAAAAAAAGATATGGGAAACTGTACTCAACATCACACTGTTGCGGCGCACAACCCAATCTAATCAACATACCCATGGCGGCGTGCCACCCGATCCATACATAAAATTCACATAAGGAGATACACATCGAGCTAGATTGTTCATTACAACAAAATACTGAATGTCGGTCACAAGTGCGCTATGTGCATAATAATACCATCCACGGGGAGACATATAGCGCCATAGGCTACAAAACTTAAGCACAACTGAGGTGTGATATACGATCTAAATCTCAAGAGCCATCCTGCTCATATAACATCATCTCTATGCGGAACCTCAACACATAAGAAATTCACCAAGTCGTCTCATAACTCACACGGTGCAATATATATCATTACATGAAATAGCTGATGATGAAATAACACCCCGACTACTTTTCCATAAGGAGTGCATTGCTGAAATGGACACACCTGGCCTGATATAGAGCCCATATTCACATTTAAATCCGTCCACACACCTCAAGCTGGTTCTGATCGCACTAAACTTGGCTAATAACCTTTCAAAGGTCCATAATCACCCCCTTTTTCTCATAACACACAAGAACAACCATCATAATCGGAGTAATACTCCACAGTCCACAACCCAATAAATTGAGTGCCCTCCAATCATCAATTCTCAATTTAACGACATCACTAAGTATTCATACTTGGTTTAACTCTTCATTCAATAAAGTGGATACATGCCACACTTATACAACCTTCCAGTGGGGCACGGTCCCACAACCTTCCGTAACAGCTAACAAGTCTGTACATCCAAACCACCGGCCACACTAACACTGAAAAGAGATCAAGAAGCCTTAACCAGGATGCAAAGCCTTTTTCTCACAAAACACCGATCTCAGGTGACACTCAAGACAATACCAACTTACTTTGAACATCCAAACTAATTTCCTGCTAATCCAAGCTCGTGATATCCTTGTCAACACCAAACTACAACCTTGATCCTCACTTCAAATTCCATACCACTCACTGCACCCAACATGCTAATATAAGATAGGACACGATTTTCATCATAACTCCGAAACTGCCAATAGATTAACATTTCCTCATATAACAACTTTTCACTTAACTCCATTCAGGAGAATCATAGCAACACACAGGTAAATTCTCATAACCGTAGAATATACAAATCTCTAAGCAGTAAACTAAGCCACCATAGCCCTTCTAGGATCTGTCTACATATAACAAGTCATAGCAGTAGAATACTTGTGAATAAAATTATTTACGGTGGCCGACAAGGCTCACACGTACCATCACAATTGCATAACTTGATCACGCTGAGGAACTAATCATTATCACCAATATGCTAACTCAACTATGGCTAACCAATCTATCTTCTTTCAATTTATCCTTGATTGCCTTAGAAATAACAATAACTCCATTCGCACTCATTTTGAGTGACCTTGTATCACGAGACCATACTATCTCAAACTCTACGAACCATTTCATACCTCCCTATTATGCACATTCGTATCCTCAACTGGTGTGCCCATTCTGGTAATCCCTTTATGAATCCAAAGTCTATTCTCATTTTCCTCCCAAATGATACACTGCAAGTCAAAACATCATAGAACATTTTGGGCCTCTTCTCATAAGCTACGACAAAAGCTTGATTCTTGACCGTACATTTAGGCTCGCAATCATTAGGTATCATACCCCTGTAGATCCACTAGGACCGTTGTTGAGAGCCACCCACTCTGACTTGGCCCGGAATATAATCAACTTCTTGAATTTTCTAGCACATGAATACCCTCTCGATGAAGCACCCGACAGAATCACTTCCCTTGAAACCCGCATCTATACAAGGCATAAATCTTGAATCCTTCCCCAAGTCTGAACATGAGCCAATGAGACCAACCATAACATACCTTTAACAATCACTTCGCTCAAATTACCACTTATGTTTATTTCCCGTAGCTGAAATAACCCATCAATATGCTAATAACTAGAAACCTCGCAAGTAGTTAACCATGCAACCCAATCATAGGCGGTGGGACTCTCCCAATTAGCTTGAAGCCACTATTACACAACTCTAGAATTAACTAAGATTATTTATCTCTTATTGACATAACCTTGCGCAATCAACCACCAAAATTCTTGGAATTTTTCTATAAAACCCCCTTTTATACTCTGGATCATCAACCACATTCTCACGACCGATCCCTTTGTTGTATAACCAACAGAATTCTTCGAAGAAGTTTCGCCAACCATGCGACCGCCGATCTGCTCACTAGAGATAACCCACATGTGGAATTTACGTGCCGACATCTTCCAATGCTGTTGCATGGGTACAATCGCTATGAAATCAATAACCCATTCTGAGTCCAAGATCACTCTCTAGCTGCACAAGTCCATTCACCTCTCGTGGACATCAATAAAATGTGTGGCGACATCCTTCCAATTCAAATTTATGTTGTATCCTTCTTCATTTCAAGCAGCTCCTTTTCGTTATATCAAATTTCCTATTGCATAATAGCCCATACTTAAAATTAAATCCGTAGACCCAATCACTGATCATTAAAAGTCCCAAATCATTCCAAATCTTCCTTAGGTGTGAAGTTATTCTTCCACTGAATCCACGTGCTGCTCTGCCACTCTCCCACTTTGGTGGAACTCACTCCTTTAATCAACTACTCGACCTTTGCTTCTCATGACTAGTGATGATAGGCTATAATTGCATATTTTAGTCATTTATCACACTCTAATTTATTGCACTTTAATTAAGTTTGAGCTTTAACTGCTAGTGTTTTGCACTAAATATGTGTTTTATGCCTTGTAGGAGTGATTTCGAGCTATATAGATGTTATGGAATGAATTCAAGTGATTTGGAGCTTTGAAGTCTGTGTAAAAGTCCAAGAATTAATCCGAGATCGTGTCAGGGGTCAACTTTGATAGTTAAGAACAAACGAAGACTCGAGTAGGCATATTTCGCTCTATCTAGTAAAATAGACATAACTCTTTGCTCAGAACTATATTTAGACATTACAATATATGGTTGAAAAGCAAACTCAAAGGGATACAATTTTAATGTTTTACATTTTTCCAAATTCCAAATGGAACAGGGTGAAACACGCGGTAGAAACCACAATTGCGGATCTGGTCACGGACTGAGGCAGTGCACTTGTTAATATGCGCGCCACTAGCGTGGTCACTAGCGTGCCCGCACTAGTCCAGGCCTGGAAACTTGTCCTTTTTCACATTGGAGAAGGTATAATTATTTTGGGCCGACCCTACTTGGTATATATACATAGCAAAACGGTATTTTGAGAGGTTGGACAGATTTGAGACACTAATTTGACCTAAGGAGGCATAGACACAATAGGAGCAAGGCGGGGAATTCTTCTACGAGTTTTTCCTTCCTCTTCCTATTTTTTATTGTTGGTTATGACTTTTAGTATTGTAGTTTTACATACTATTATGAATATCTAATTTGTTATCTAGAGTTTTGATGGAACCTTTTGTAGGATAAATTTTTGTTATGTTTTTATATAACTGAGCCGTAGTATTTTCTCTATTTGTTCAACTATTTTATTCTTGTGGTTGATTGAAGGCCCCTCAATTAGCTGTGTCTATTTAGTATGTATTACTCGGGAGCGAGTGCATATTTAGGTAGTTATTGAAGAACATCACTCTAGACGTATGTAAAGAATCAATAACCAAGGGTTTAAAGGTAGGATTAGGGATAACAAAACCTTGAGTGCGATCTAAGTGAGCTGTAATTAAAGCCAGCTAGCATAACTCGAGAGAATATGTCTAGTAAATTATCGTAATTACTCGGGAAAGAATTAAAACATGCAGAGCGCTCATGATCGATAGAGAATACTTAGGCAAAATTCTAGAAGACATAGCGGGAAGGATTCCGACAATTGAGGAAATCATAACTCTAGATCTCCTTAATCTTTTCTCCAACCTGTAGTATTTTTAGTGTTAATTTATTATTTTAATTTGTTAGTTAGTTAGTTAAAGAATCTTATTATTTATAAGTTAGGAATTGTTCAAGCTTGTATTCTTGGTGATAGTGAACAACTGTAGCTAAGCCTTAGTTCTCTGTGGGATTCGACTCCGGATTTGTAAATCAGATTATTTTTGCAACGACTGCTTTGTATTTTTTATAAGACATAGTTGGGCGTGGTCAAATTTTGGCACCGTTGCTGGGGAACTAACGGTGTAGTTGTGGGTGTACATATTGCTAGGTTTCAAGTTTGAACTTTTTTTTTAGTATTTGATTTTTTTTTTTAATTTTAGTGTTATTTGAGAAACATAGAATCATGGAATTATGAGAATTTTGATGTTGGTAATTCTACTTTTAATCTCCTTATGCATATTGTGAAGGAAACCACCCAGGGCAAAATAATCAAAATATTCCCGAGAGCGAGTTTTGTGCACCAACTCAATTTTATGTGTGGAATGTATGTGATGTGTGTGGTGGTCAAGATGGTCACTTTTATGATTGTGCTTATATTTTTTACCTTCCCCCAACCCGTTACTTTGATGGTTCTTCTTTTTTCTGGTGAAGTTAATAGGAACAAAGAACCTAAGGAAGCTGACTTAAAGAAGATCGAAGATATGTTAAAGTGCTTTTTGGAACAATATAGTAAATTACAACTGCAGATAAAAAGGCGGGAGGAAACTATTCACAACTTGAACGTTCACGTGAGTCAACTGGTTGAAATTTTTAATGCTCAACAAGCCAATATTGTGAATAGTATCCAAGAAGAGCGTGAATTAGATACAGGAATTGAGGAGCTAGAGGAGAAGGCCAGAGTAAAACACCAACAATCAATCGAACTAGATTTTGAGGATGCTGATGTTGTAGAAAAGATACTAGAGTCAACCAATGATATAGAGGATATATATTTAGTTGACTTTATTGTCATTAGTGTTGAGAATATAGACAATCCTAATTTTCATGTAGTTGGGCGCATTGGTCCTCACTCCAAGCATTTTTCAATATTGTGTTTAGATGATAATATGGAAATAGAGTCGTCCGAGCCACTTGAAGAGCCAAGAAATGAGGACCAAGGTGCCTACATTCTGGAATGCTTCTTTCCAGAAAGTCGGGAATATATATCTCATCCTAAGGCCAAGAAGTGCAGAATACTATATTATTTTATTGGGCCAATCAGATTCGTTCCACCACCCCAGGAGCATGATCATAGAGCAGAATCAAAACTTGGGGTCCAATTTATAAGTTTGAAGTGGAGGCAAAAAGTGAATTGTGTCGTGCCGCGATATTAAATCAAGCGCTTGTTGGGAGGCAACCCAGCTTTACTGCGTTCTTTTATTTTATTTTATATTTTTAATTGTATTATTTATGTAATGTCGATTTTTGATTTTCTAGGAGCATGAAAAGCAAAGCTATTGGAAGGATGCAATAACGAAGCAGATGGTTGGAACTAAGTGTGAGGTACCCGCACAAATGACCAAGCCTGGGAAAAGTTTGAGTACCTCATGAGCTTATAGTTCTTCGGCCTTTGGCCTGTCAGGGAGTTTGTTTTACCTTCTTATTAGTATGTGTACATTGGGGAAAATGCACAATTTTATGTTTGGGGTGAGGAGATTGTATGGGTGACTTTTTATGTTATTTCAGCTGTGTTAGTTTAATTGAATGATGTTTTTTTTTTAAAAGATTGAAATTTTCCCGACGATGGATATCCTAGACTATTTTCTTAAGGGATTTGAGTCTGAAGAAGAAAAAGATTTTTTTAAGGTAGTGTAGCAATTCCCCTTTGGTTTTTCTTTGTACCGCGGTTCTTTTCCAAGGGTTTTATTTGAACCGAGTATAGTTAGTCTTTTTTTAGGAATAGGAGCCATTGTGTTGTATTTTGAAATGAAGCAATATCTCTTTACTTTATTATTCCTTGAGAATAATGAGTACTTTGGTTGTGACGCTTAGGCTCAGTTTTTGACTCTTATATAAGTACCTTAAATTGTATGTTTTTAACTTTGCTTAACTGCTTTGACTAGAGTGTCTTGATGATCTAATCTCGAGTGAGTCATGTGCAATGTGTGTATAAGGATTTGTTATTTTGTGCATTGCATTTGATGTCTGTCGACGCCCCCTTTTTCCCTCCCTCCAAAGAGCGAGAAATCGGGTTTACGACATTTAGGAAAGACAACTCTATTCCCGTTTGGGAATTGGGTTTTGGATTTGGAGAGTCGCCACCTAATGATTATAGTGCATTAGGACACTTTAAGGAAGAATTTGAGATGAAGAACCAGAGTTTGGGTAAGGGCTAGAAATTATCACGAGCGGAAGGTGTTAGGCACCCCTCAAGATCCACTAGTGTGGTTCCCGACAATGCTATGTTGTGACTTTGAACAACAAATAAACAAATAAAGGCTTCGAATATGAGGGATTATCACATATGGCTACAAACAAATTAAAGTTTTGAGGAAGCAAAGAAAGTTGAAAATTTGAATAAAATAGTCTGGAAATTCTAAAAATAAACAAATAAAGGGGGGGGGGGGGGTTCCTAAGTTTACAAATTACATGGATCATCCACACAACACCGATACCCAATTGTACGCATAGTGTTATCGTGTGATCATCATCTCCATGTCTACCCTTCCCCGCCCCGTTAAGGTATCAAAGAGTGAAATAGTATCGTTACTTATTGCATGCTATTACCTGTCCCAATCCTATCAGTCCCGGAGGCACATGGACTACTAATCCTAAAAGGAGAGGGGTTTGGGGGCTTTTTAGGAGTTTTCAAAGGATAAAATACTAAGGCGTCAATCAAAACACATAATACAAATAAAGGGGAAGTAGACAAGCAAATAGGGTTCAAATAAGCCTCCATAAATCAGATAAAAGTCATAGAGTTTAGCATGTCTTACACGTACTGATTTGGTCTTAATTAATTAAAGCGACGAGCGGACTGGTTCAACGCATATTTTTAGACGAAAAGTCTACATTAGGCTCGCTCAAATGCAGTTGACTAAACCGATCTGATTGATTAATTAATCCTTTTGAATAAAACTAGGCATGATATCTACTGATTTTAGAAAAGATGCAAACTGATTATAGAAAAAAGGTTACCAGTTTTAACAGAATAATACGAGTTTCGTAGTTGATATTGCTTTTAACGAATGAGACAATTCAGATTCGTGATTTCCTATAGGCATGCTTTCTATATGTTTACTGGTTTTGACACCTTTTCAGACGTTGATAGAAGTCCTATGAACATGGTATCTATATGCAGCTTTTATTGTTAAACCTACAAACTGTTTGCCAGATGACGTTTATTTATGCAGAAATGCAAGAGTCTATAGGCAGTATTTCTATATGTGAATTTGCAGGACAATTAGAAGTTAACCCTATAGGCAGGATATCTATGTGTGAAGTTGCAGAAATCAGAAGTTAACCCTATAGGCAGGATATCTATGTGTGAATTTGCAGAAATCAAGTGTCGAATCCTATAGACATGTTTTCTACGCGTGGAGTTGCACAAATCATAAATAAATCCTTATAGGCATGATTTCAACCCTTAGTGCATAAAAAATAAACCCCCTCCCTTTTTTTTACTAAATCACCAAGTTTATACAAATTATTACAGCCCAAAAGAAATAAAACTGGAATTACAAAGTACATCAAGAATCCTCAGCTACATCCGAGCAGCCTAATTCAGACTTAATGTCTAATAATATGAGATTGAGCCACTTCCGAGATCCAGATTTTCCAAGCCTTCTCTCATCTAAGGTGTTTCAGAGATCCAAGGGATTTCAGGAACCCCAGGTAGTAAATACACCCATGATGTTAATCAGAAAATTGAGTTGTGTAGTGTGGAAGGGCCAACCCTTATATGTCCAAGTTTAGAGGGAGCTCAAGGGTCCCAAGGAAAGGCTCACACAAGAGGGGCAGAACCTAAGTTCTAAGAGTGAGTGCAAGTGCAATAAAAAAGGGGATAGGGAATACCCAAGCAGGCTGGTGGTCATTCCCAGCCATAAAGTGGACTGGCACACCCCTGGCCAAACCTGTTGGCCAAACATTTAGAGAGTAAAGACCTGTTGGAGGTCAAGCTATGGCCTGAGCAGTAACTAGAATACTGTCAGGCCAAAGCTGTTACTCAGCATACACAATAAGGGAATAGGGATGGAAAACTGACAAAGCTTAGGGCCCAAAGGGTCTAGTTCATATCCATGGACAATAGCTTCAAATATTGCCATGTTTCTAAACCATAACTTAAAGCACATAAGGGGATACGGGGGTTTGGGATTCATAAGGTAGCAAATAAATAACAAGTGACTGACAGAATGCACATATAGATAAACATTAATTTACAAAGGAGAGAGAACATATTATAGCATTCTTAGTAACATATCTCGACTGCAGAAACATGGGCAGAAGTAGACAGGAATAACAAACTGGAGCAATTAAACAAAAAATATTGTTGTTGAGGCTTGTAAATTAACTAGGACATACCAGTAGAGAAGCAAAGTGCCGAAAAGGTAAAGCAAACACAAGTCCACAATCTAGCCTTGGCTTTCAGCCGGCCAGACAAAACAACAGCACAAGTAGTAGTAAAGAAAGAGACATTTTTAAGAGTAAGTGTGTATTTTTTTGAACTCAAGTTGTTCGTCCCTTTAATGAAAAGAGGGTAGGGTCTTTATAGTTTTTTGAAAACGAGTGAAGAGTAAGGTAATAAGTAAAGTTTTAACACAAACATGGAAACAATCACAAGTCAGAATCAATTAACACAAGACTTCCCTTTAATCAATGGATTATTGCTCAACGGACACTAACATGATTAATATAAGGAAAGAAAATCAATTTGTAAGCGGAATGATTGTTGCCATAAAAGGAGCAGTAAAATCATACAGTAGGTGTTTAAGTATAAGCACATGAATGTACTTATTTTTGGAAAGGATCTGGTAAGGCCAAACAAAGAGAGAGAATCAATTACCCCTTAACGGGCGAGTAAAATCAGAATTTCACAAAGGAAAAGTTTTGAAAATCAATCACGAGTTTGAAAATCAATCACAGAAGGGACTCAATATATAAATGAAGTGCGCAAGTAATAGACATGTGAGGCCAAGTTATGGCAAAATAACAACATATAGTAGTAACTAAAAAGAAGACATTCGAAGCATGATAGTCAGGTTTTAGTGTTTAACAATAGAGAAGAAGATCAGAAGCATGCAAAGAGTCGAGTGAAAACCATAGTTGAGTTTGACAGATATCAAGAACTCAAAAGTAATCACATAAAGGAAACGAGATGCTGAAGTGAAGGAGCAATTTCAAACAAGCGAGTTGCACAAACAAACTCAGGAACTCGAATAGACCCCAAAGGACTAGGGTTTTCGAAATCAGTAGAGTTTAGAGGCGATAAACAAATGAAATAAATAAACAGTCTCAGAGTCTCCAATAAATCCCAAAAATTAGGGTTTTCAACACTAAACAAGTGCAAACAAAGTAAATCAAACAGATAGACTCAGAAACTCAAACAAATCTCGAAAAATCAGGTTTTCAACACCAATCAAACTTAGAGATGATAAACAAATGAATCGAACAAAATATTTAACAAACAGACTTAGAAACCCTAGTTTGAAATCAAAAGATTTTAAAAAGAAAAATTGGGAAAAATATTTAAAACATCACATATAGCACAGATCGAGCACAGAAGAGGAGATCTGGGCCGTTGATAAAAAAACGATCTATGGCTCAGATTTTAAAAGTAAACGGGCGGGATTGGGCGATTGGATCAGGGGTCGGGTCCAAATGAAATTGGGTCGCGTAATTGGGTTTGAATTGGGGCGCTAATTTGGACTGTATTTTAAATGAAATTGAGGCTAGATTTTAAATAGCCAATTTTCTTTTTTATTTTATAAAAAGGTAATAATGGTTTTTAAAAAATAAATTAAAAATACCGAGTAAACAAATATTACATAAATATTAACTTAAATATAATGGAACTAATTTTGTAATTATAAAATGCTATTAATCACAAAATAGGCTATAATTGCAATTATATGCAATTTAGCTTTAAAAATACCAAATAAATTCGTAAAAACATGCAAAAATCACCTTAATTACATTTTGGTATAAATATGAGAATAAAGTAAGTTATTTACCAAAAATAATAATTTTTGGAATATTGGATTTTGTTGTATTAAAATAGGCAATAAATTGGTTTAAAAATCATTAAAAAAATGTCAAAACTCTTGGGTGTGCTTATATATGCACAAATATGCCATTTCGGAAGTATTTTAGGTATAAAAATACTTAGAAAAAAATTGGGTATCAACAGCTGCCCCTCTTTACCCGGGAAGGATGAAAGAGTTGTCGGGTAAAGAAATGATAGCCAATTTTGACCAGAAGCGGCGATTTGAAAAGAATTTGACCGGGGTCCGATTTCTGAGCTGCCAACATATCCCTGGTTTTACAAGAATTAGGCCGTATGTAGTTCAGGAACCATTGACGGAACATGCCGATGGAGATTCGGAAGAGACAGACACGATGTTTAGGGGGGCAAGAGGTATTTTGAAGCTTGATAGGCTGCGAGAACTGGAATGGGATCGCTTCTGCTGAGATGACCATTACTAGCCGGTGTACTTGCAAGTGAGTAATACGGGCGTATATCGCGCATAAAGTTAAACGTGATGCAAGTTGCCGTTAGACCATGAATGCTGCCTTCGGACGGTTAGGATGACATCCTCGGACCATGATGTCCTGGGCTATGAAGTGCAAAATTAAAGGATTTGCAGGCTATGAAATAATGTTCTTGGGCTATGATAATGGTGTTTCCGAACCATGATGCCTTTGAATAATGCTGTGCAGGATATAAAGTAGGTCCTCAGGCCATGACATGGTGTTCTCGGGCTATGAAGATGATGCCTCTGAACAATGACGCCCTCGGATAGTTTGGCGATATTTCAGCCCATAAAATGCAAGATTTGGCGGTATTTCAGCCGATGCAAAAACGTAAATGGTGATATTTCAGCCGATAGAAATTTAAATAAAGCAGCGATGTTTCAGCTGATGCAGAAAATGTAAATGGCGATATTTTAGCCGACAGAAATTTAAATAAAGCAGTGATGTTTCAACTGATGTAGAAAATGTAAATGGCGATATTTCAGCCGACAGAAATTTAAATAAAGAAGCGATGTTTCAGCTGATGCAAAAAATGTAAATGGCGATATTTCAGCCGATGAAGATTTAAATAAAGTAGCGATGTTTCAGCTGATGCAGAAAATATAAATGGCGATATTTCAGCTGACGAAGATTTAAATAAAGTTTGGCGATATTTCAGCCGATTGCAAGAGAGATAAAGTGGCGATATTTCAGCCGATGCAAATAGAGGTGGCAGTATTTCAGCCATACAGGTGGAGGTAGAGCTTAACCTCGGAAGGCAGAAAGGTAGCCTTATGCAATGCAGATAATGCAGATGGAGACAGTGCTTAGTCTTGAAAGGCAGAAAGGTAGCCTTATGTAGATAATGCAGATGGAGACAGTGCTTAGTCTCGAAAGGTAGAAAGGTAGCCTTATGCAATGCAAAAATGCAGATGGAGACAGTGCTTAGTCTCGAAAGGCAGAAAGTTAGCCTTATGCAATGCAAAAATGCAAATGGAGACCGGTCTTAGTCTCGAAAGGCAGAAAGGTAGCCTTATGCAATGCAAAAAAATGCAGATGGAGACAGTGTTGAGTCTCGGAAGGCAGAAAGGTAGCCTTATGCAATGCAAGAAAATTAAAGGACGGATAGTAGTGAGATTTCTGAGATGATAGCTGATTAAGATATCGTGCTTGCCGGGGAGGTTGTGTGCGAACAACAATTACGAACAAGTGATGATTCTGAGAAGTTGCATTTTTGAGAAAGTATGCGTACATAAATATTTCTAATAATATTGTAAGTCGAGTGCCTGCATCCAAAGAAAAATCGTGAGTTTTGTAAAAAGGGGGAAAGGCTAGTTAGCTTTTCCCCTGGCTTCCGGTGTTGCATATCATTGGGGTAGCATTGCTAAACAGCAGCAATTCGAACAATATTTATGCATGATTTAGTAAATATAACGTAAGTAGAAAATAGTTTTTCTTTAGATGAACCAACGACTGCAATGTGGTTCAAGACATTGCAACCTCTCTTACTCCGGAATTTTGAGGGTCCTCCTCAATATTCTGCCCCAATTTACTAGGCTGGCACTTCTGATGGCTATATCGAACGGCTGAAAAATCAACTTCGGAATTTTGAGGGTCCTCCTCAAAATTCTGCCCCAGTTTACTGAGGTGGCATTCCTGGTGATGAATGGCTGAAAACTAACTTCAGAATTTTAAGGGTCTTTCTCAAAATTCTGCCCCAGTTCCAATAGCAGGGGAAAATGGAATTTTTATTGAATTATGACTGAACCCATAGGGTTGCATACGTATCCCCTCTTAAATGGGAATCAGGTCAGGCATAGTTAAAACTACATCATAAGGGAATCGTAGGTGGTTACTCGTAGTATAGCTTCACTGCATCTGAATTAATTGGCTTTGGCCAGACTTCTCTGTCCATTTCTGGAAGAATAAGGGCTCCTCCAGTTAGAACCCGTTGAACCATGTATGAACCTTACCAGTTGGGAGAAAATTTCCCCTTGGCTTCATTTTGGTGTGGGAATATTTTCTTCAACACCAGCTGCCTCGGTGTAAACTTCCTTGGCTTAACTCTTTTGTTGAAGGCTCTGGACATACTGTTCTAATACAACTGTCCGTGGTAAATAGCATTCCTCCTTTTCCCATCTATAAGGGCTAACTGCTTGTAGCGACCTTTTATCCATTCTGCGTCATCCAACTCTGCTTCTTGTATGACAATCAACAAAAGACTGCAACTCATGCTTGGCGCAGTTGTCGATAAGAATGTGTATGTTTGGAAAGGGGAAGTCATCTTTGGGACTGGCCCGGTTACGATCCCGGTAGTCGACATAGACTCTAACCTTCCCATCCTTCTTTGGTACTGGCACGATGTTGGCTAACCATGTCAGATACTCTACTACCCTGAGAACCTTGGCTTTGACTTGCTTAGTTACCTCTTCTTTGATTTTCAAACTCATGTCGGGCTTGAATTTCCCGAGCTTATGTTTTACCGGCGGACAGGTTGGATCTGTTGGCAGTTTGTGAGCTACGATGGACGTGCTGAGACCAGTCATATCATTATACGACCAAACGAATATGTCCTCATATTCCTTTAAAAATTCTGTATATTCTTCCTTTTCCAATGGTAACAGGTGAACACTGATGCGAGTTTCTTTGACATTTTCCGTATCTCCCAAATTAACGACCTCAGTTTCCTCCAAGTTAGACTTAGGTCTATTCTCAAAATTCTCAACCTTTCTGATGACCTCTTATGGTATTTCATCTTCTTATGAGTCTATGTCCTTTTGTTTTGTTGTTTCGTTATAAGTCACAATCGTTGGTTCATCATCAAAGTAAGTAATAGTAATGTTGTATAAAAATAGAGTAAATGACAGAGAAAATAGTAAGAGCGAGATATATGATAAACTGAAATGCTTTGATTAAATTCATAATTGTTTGAAACATCGGAGCTCTTTTCGAAATTAAAGACAATGCGGAAAGAAAATCCACTAGTAAAAATAAAATGAGATCCAAGGTGCTTTTGTTTAGCCTTGCTACCCTGAATCCTTCCGAGCCCTGACGGTCCTAATTGATCAATTGTTGAGGCGGTCTCCTCGGTTTACAGCTTGTATGGAAGGGCCTTCCTCCCCTTACTCCTCGAAAAGAACACAGCAGTCCATATCATCATCCTCTAAAAACAGATTCTTCATGGCTGCCAAAGCTTCATCTTCCTCTGACCCATACATAGTATCTGCCGGTTGGAAGGTTTGCTCCAGGCTAGGTATCGGAATCTTCAATGGATAGTAGGGGCAGCACCATGGTGGCGACCAGCTCTGGAATTCTTCCCAAATATAACCGTACCCTAAGCCAAATATAGTACTATTCTTCTTTAGTCTGATGGGCTTAGTGATCCCCTGGAGGTTTTTACCGAGTCCCTTTCCAGGCTCGTACCCATACCAATTCAAGATACTTTTGATCTTGTTATCCCAACCTATCCTTATCTACATCGTTGACCCTTTCGACATGGTGGTATGTTTCTCCGCCTGTTCTCCTTCTGCCTCCAATCATTGGGATGGTCTGGCGACTATATATGGGGTTACTACCATCGCCATGAATAATCACCTCCTGGTGATTCCATACGAACTTCACTGCTTGATGCAGTGTCGATGCTACGGCTCCAGTGGCATGGATCCAGGGCCGTCCTAACAGCAAGTTGTAGGATGCCGGGATGTCTATCACTTGAAAGTCGACGTCAAACCATGTTGGCCCCATTTGTAAGCATAGGCTGATTTCTCCAATAGTAGATCTCTGGGACCCATCGAAGGCCTTGACATTGATAGCCCCATCTTTAATCTCATGTAGGCTTTTTACCAAAGTTCTGAGAGTTATTAGTGGACAGATATTGAGGCTGGATCCTCCATCGATCAGGACTCTAGTGATGAAATAATCCTCGCATTGCACGGTGATGTGCAGTGCCTTGTCATGGCTCAATACTTCCGGCGGCAGCTCATCTTCGTGGAAGGTGATTTTATGGCTCTCCAGCACTTGCCCTACCATATTTTCCATTTCACATCCAGTTATGTTGCTGGTCACATAAGCTTCGCTCAGTATCTTCATCAGGGCATTTTTGTGAGCGTCAGAGCTCTATAGAAGAGCTAGGATATAGATATGTGCTGGTGTTTTGTTCAACTTATCAGCGACTGAGTACTCCTTAGCTTGTATTTTACTCCAAAGATCGTCGGGCCCAGTTTCAATAGGCCGTCTTGGGGCTTGCTTACTGGACTCAGCTAAATGTTCTGGGGTGTAAACCTTCCCTGTTCTGGTCATTCCTTGCGCAGCAATTGTTTCTCCTGTCTTGGTCTTTCCTTTCCTCCTAGCTTCGGCAGTGTAATCCTATGGTATGGCATTTGAGTGGAACAGTGTTATATCTGACATTGTCATAGGAATAGGCACCCTTGGTGGTAACATAGCAACTTCAAAGGGTGCAGTTGCTTTTGGAACTCCAAATTCAACCTCAATTGGCCCGGGCGCCTTTGTAGAAGGAGGCGCTTCAAATTCGAGAGGTATAGACATTTTTAATTCATCGTCCCTGGAGGGCTGATTCTGCACAACAATTAGGTTAAGTGTAACCGCTGGTTTCTTTGGTTCATCACCTTCAGCAATCAAACCTATCGACCCTTTGGGGTCCCAATCATCTTCGATCTAGATCATGTGAATGTCTCCACCTTTGTGGTCAAGTAGAGGGTTGTTGCAAACATTAGGAGCAGGCACCTTTGATATGATGACCTCTGGCTGAGCGAACATTATAGGCATATAATTCATACGCCTCGGCTGGTGGAAGGCGATGTGATCATCCCAGTCTCTACGTAGGATCTCTTGTCGGTATTCCCTTTTCTGGGGGTGTTCCATGAGCCAGAGCTGAAGTAATAAGTTGCAACCCTCAAAATGACTGCCCTGTTGCTGACAGTTGTCCAGGGCACGATATATCTCAGCAACGATCATGGGCACTATGCTGAAAGTCTGCCCGCCAATTCCTTCCATCAAAGTCTTGGTTACCATGGCCAGTCTGGTGTGGATCCTAGCCTTCTTCATAGGTAACACCATCATTCCCAAAAAGCAAAACATAAAAACGAAGGCCCTTCTATGGACATGCCCCAATGAGGTGATGGCGAACTCATCTGAATAGGTGCGGTATGACTTGCTATGACCGTACCTCTCGTATAGATAGTCAAATGGGATGTAAGAGTCTTTCAAACATGTTAAGTCTGGGTTCTTCTTCAGTCCCATCATCTTAAGGAAACCCCTTCCTTTGCGATTCTCTGGAATAAGCAAACCCGGAGTCTCCCAAGGAATACCAGCTAAACCTCCTATTTCTTCGAGCAAAGGAGTCATTTCAAGGTCCCTGAAGCGGAACACGGACTTGTCACTATCCCAGAACAATGTCGCAGCCTCTATGATTCTGTTGTTAGGTTGAATTTCTAGAAGAGAAGGCAAACTCCCTAAGTACTTGTGGACGAGTGTCTGATCACTAGAATGGAGGTCTTTCCACCAATTCAACAGCCTTGGATGAATGTTGGTTACCATGTCAAATCTGGGGACTTCGTGCCTTATTTTCTGCAAAATAAAGCGTTAGGCCCTTACCCTACTGGACTCGACTATTTAAACCAATAATTAGCATAGCAAGCATTTAGTTTTCCAAATAAATGCACAGAAGATGAAGGTGTCCGTTTGGGTTTCAATGAAACCCGGCGGACTTTGGACAAAGCTATCTTAATGAGTCATTATGTGGACAACATAACTGACTCGGCTAGGTTTGACCATGATGCATGCAGAGTTTAAACGGAGTACGATTGTAGAGTCGCCACCTAATGATTATAGTGCATTAGGACACTTTAAGGAAGAATTTGAGATGAAGAACCAGAGTTTGCGTAAGGGCCAGAAATTATCTCGAGGGGAAGGTGTTAGGCACCGCTCAAGATCCACTAGTGTGGTTCCCGACCATGCTATGTTGTGACTTTAAACAACAAATAAACAAATAAAGGTTTCAAATGTGAGGGATTATCACATATGGCTACAAACAAATTAAAGTTTTGAGGAAGCAAAGAAAGCTGAAAATTTGAATAAAAATAGTTTAGAAATTACAAAATAAACAAATAAAGTGGGAAAGGGGGTGGGGGTCCTAGGTTTACAAATTACATGGATCATCCACACAACACCGGTACCCAATTGTACGCATAGTATTATCGTGTGATCATCATCTCCATGTCTGCCCTTCCCCACCCCGTTAAGGTATCAAAGCGTGAAATAGTATCGTTACTTATTGCATGCTATTACCCGTCCCAATCCTATCAGTCCCGGAGGCACATGGACTACTAATCCTAAAGGGACAGGGGTTTAGGGGCTTTTTAGGAGTTTCCAAAGGATAAAATACTAAGGCGTCAATCAAAACACATAATACAAATAAAGGGGAAGCAGACAAGCAAATAGGGCTCAAATAAGCCTCTATAAATCAGATAAAAGTCATAGAATTTAGCATATCTTACACGCACTGATTTGGTCTTAATTAAATAAAGCGACGAGCGGACTGGTTCAATGCATATTTTTAGACGAAAAGTCTACATTAGGCTTGCTCGGATGCAGTTAACTAAACCAATCTGATTGATTAATTAATCCCTTTAGAAAAGATGCAAACTGATTATAGAAAAAGGTTACCAGTTTTAACAGAATAATATGAGTTCCGCAGTTGATATTGCTTTTAACGAATGAGACAATTCAGATTCGAGATTTCCTATAGGCATGCTTTCTATATGTTTACTGGTTTTGACACCTTTTCAGGCGTTGACAGAAGTCATATGAACATGGTATCTATTTGCAGATATTATTGTTAAACATACAAACCGTTTGCCTAATGACGTTTTTATATGCAAAAATGCAGGAGTCTATAGGCAGTATTTCTATATGTGAATTTGCAGGACAATTAGAAGTTAATCCTATAGGCAGGATATCTATGTGTGAAGTTTCAGAAATCAGAAGTTAACCCTATAAGTAGGATGTCTATGTGTGAATTTGCAGAAATCAAGTGTCGAATCCTATAGACATGTTTTCTACGCGTGGAGTTGCATAAATCATAAATACATCCCTATAGACATGATTTATACCCTTAGTGCATAAAAAATAAACCCCCTCCCCTTTTTTTACTAAATCCCCAAGTTTATATAAATTATTAAAGCCCAAAAGAAATAAAACTGGAATTAAAAAGTACATCAAGAATCCTCAGCTACATCCGAGCAACCTAATTCAGACTTAATGTCTAATAATATGAGATTGTGCCACTTCTGAGATCCAGATTTTCCAAGCCTTCTGTCATCTAGGGTGTTTTAGAGATCCAAGGGATTTCAGGAACCCCAGGAAGTGCATACACCCAAGATGTTAATCCGAAAATTGAGTTGTGCAGTGTGGAAGGGCTAGCCCTTATGTGTCCAAGTTCAGAGGGAGCTCAAGGGTCCCAAGGCAAGGTTCACACAAGAAGGGCAGAACCTAAGTTCTAAAAGTGAGTGCAAGTGCAATAAAAAAAGGGGGTAGGGAATACCCAGGCAGGCTGGTGGTCATGCCCAGCCATAAAGTAGACTGGCACACCCCTGACCAAACCTGTTGGCCAAACATTTAGAGAGTAAAGACCTACTGGTGGTCAAGCTATGGCCTGAGCAGTAACTAGAATATTGTCAGGCCAAAGCTGTTACTCAGCATACACAATAAGGGAATAGGGATGGGAAACTGACAAAGCTTAGGGCCCAAAGGGTCCAGTTCATGTCCATGGACCATAACTTCAAATATTGCCATGTTTCTGAACCATAACTTAAAGCACATAAGGGGATACGGTGGTTTGGGATTCATAAGGTAGCAAATAAATAACAAGTGACTGACAGAATGCACATATAGATAAAAATTAATTTACAAAGGAAAGAGAACATATTACAGCATGCTTAGTAGCATATCTCGATTGCAGAAACATGGGCAGAAGTAGACAGGAATGATAAACTGGAGCAATTAAAGAAAACATATTGTTGTTGAGGCTTGTATATTAACTAGGATATACCAGTAGAGAAGCAAAGTGCAGAAAAGGCAAAGCAAACACAAGTCCACAATCTAGCCTTGGCTTTCAGCCGGCCAGACAAAGCAACAGCACAAGTAGTAGTAAAGAAAGAGAGAGTTTTAAGAGTAAGTGTGTATTCTTTTGAACTCAAGTTTTTCGTCCCTTTAAAGAAAAGAGGGTAGGGTATTTATGGTTTTTTTTGAAAACAAGTGAAGAGTAAGGTAATAAGTAAAGTTTTAACACAAACATGGAAACAATCACAAGTCGGAATCCATTAACACAAGACTTCCCTTTAATAAAGGGATTATTACTCAACGGACACTAACATGATTAATATAAGGAAAGAAAATCAATTTGTATGCGAAATGATTGTTGCCATAAAAGGAGTAGTAAAATCATACAGTAGGTGTTTAAGTCTAAGTACAGCAATGTACTTATTTTTGGAAAGGATTTGGTAAAGCCAAAGAAAGAGAGAGAATTAATTACCCCTTAACGGGCGAGTAAAATCAGAATTTCACAAAGGAAAAGTTTTAAAAATCAATCACAGAAGGGACTCTGTATATAAATGAAGTGCGCAAGTAATAGACATGTGAGGCCAAGTTATGGCAAAAGAACAACATATAGTAGTAACTAAAAAGAAGACATTCGAAGCATGATTGTCAGGTTTCAGTGTTTAACAATAGAGAAGAAGATCAAAAGCATGCAAAGAATCGAGTGAAAACCATAGTTGAGTTTGACAGGTATCAAGAACTCAAAAGTAATCACATATAGGGAACGAGATGCTGAAGTGAAAGAGCAATTTCAAACAGGCGAGTTTCACAAACAAACTCAGGAACTCGAATAAACCCCAAAGGACTAGGGTTTTCGAAATTAGTAGAGTTTAGAGGCGATAAACAAATGAAATAAATAAACAGCCTCAGGGTCTCAAATAAACCCCAAAAATTAGGGTTTTCAACACTAAACAGATGCAAACAAAGTAAATCAAACAGATAGACTCAAAAACTCAAACAAATCTCCAAAAATCAGGTTTTCAACACCAATCAAACTTAGAGATAATAAACAAATGAATCGAACGAAATATTTAACAAACAGACTCAGAAACCCTAGTTTGAAATCAAAAGATTTTAAAAAGAAAAATAGGGAAAACGTTTAAAACATCACATATAGAACAGATCGAGCAAAGATCCAAACAAATAAACGAAAAAGAACCTCGAATAGGCTAGGGTTTCTGAGAACCCTAGAAACGAGAAAGGCTTGGAAGAAACAGGATCAAATCTGGAGTTGATAAGGTCGGAACCAGGCTTAGGAAGCTAAGACACGCCAGGGACGGCCGGAGACCTCGAATCGACGAAGGTCTGAGCGAAGGCCCTCGAAGTCTGGCCTCGAATTCTCAGGTATCAAGCATGTGAAAGCAGTAGAACTTGAGTATAGGTCTTCCACGGCTCGAGCGGCCATCAACTCCGGTGGATTTGGGGTTGAAAATAGCAGAGATCCACTAGGGTTTCGAGAGAGTTCGAGAGCATTTGAGAGAAGAGGGAATTAGAGGCGACGTTTCTGAGGGAACGGGGTAGGGTTTAGGGGTCGTTTGGAATTAAAAAGGAAAGAAGAGATCTGGGTCGTTGATAAAAAACGATCAATGGCTTAGATTTTAAAAGTAAACGGGCAGGTTTGGGCGATTGGATCAGGGGTCGGGTCCAAATGGAATTGGGTCGCGTAATTGGGTTTGAATTGGGGCGCCAATTTGGGCTGTATTTGAAATGAAATTGTGGCAAGATTTTAAATAGCCAATTTTCCCTTTTTATTTTATAAAGAGGTAATAATGGTTTTTAAAAATAAATTAAAAATACTGAGTAAACAAATATTATATCAATATTAACTTAAAAATACTGGAACTAATTTTGTAATTATAAAATGCTATTAATCACAAAATAGGCTATAATTGCAATTATATGCAATTTAGCTTTAAAAATACCAAATAAATTCGTAAAAACATGCAAAAATCACCTTAATTACATTTTGGTATAAATATGAGAATAAAGTAAGTTATTCACCAAAAATGATAATTTTGGAAATAATTATTGGATTTTGTTGTATTAAAATAGGCAATAAATTTGTTTAAAGATATTAAAAAAATGTCAAAACTCTTGGGTGTGCTTATATATGCAAAAATATGCCATTTCAGAAGTATTTTGGGTATAAAAATACTTAGGGAAAATTTGGGTATCAACAACTGCCCTTCTTTACCCGGGAAGGATGAAAGAGTTGTCGGATAAAGAAATGAGGGCCAATTTTGACCGGAAGCGGCGATTTGAAAAGAATTTGACCGGGCTTCGGTTTCTGAGCTACCTACATATTCCTGGTTTTACAGGAATCAGGCCGTATGTAGTTCAGGAACCATTGACGGAACATGCCGATGGAGATTTGGAAGAGACGGACACGATGTTTAGGGGGCAAGAGGTATTTTGAAGCTTGATCGGCTGTGGGAACTGGAGCGGGTTCGCCTCTGTTAAGATGGCTGTTGCCAACCGGTGTACCTACAAGTAAGTAATACGGGCGTATATCGCGCATAAGCTTAAACGTGATGCAAGTTCCCGTTGGACCATGAATGCTGCCTTCAGACGGTTAGGATGACGTCCTCGGATCATGATGTCCTGGGCCATGAAGTGCAAAATTAAAGGTTTCACAGGCTATGAAATGATGTTCTCGGGCTATGATAATGGCGCCTCCGAACCATGATGCCTTTGAATAATGTTGTGCAGGATATAAAGTAGGTCATCGGGCCATGGCATGGTGTTCTTGGGTTATGAAGATGATACCTCCGAACAATGACACCCTCGGATAGTTTGGCGATATTTCAGCCCATAAAATGCAAGATTTGGCGGTATTTCAGCCTATGCAAAAACGTAAATGGCGATATTTCAGCCGATAGAAATTTAAATAAAGCAGCGATGTTTCAGCTGATGCAGAAAATGTAAATAGCGATATTTTAGCCGACAGAAATTTAAATAAAGCAGTGATGTTTTGGCTGATGTAGAAAGTGTAAATGGCGATATTTTAGCCGACAAAAATTTAAATAAAGCAGCGATGTTTCAGTTGATGCAGAAAATATAAATGGCGATATTTCAGCCGACGAAGATTTAAATAAAGCAGTGATGTTTCAACTGATGCGAAAAATGTAAATAGTGATATTTCAGCCGACGAAGATTTAAATAAAGTTTGGCGATATTTCAGCCGATTGCAAGAGAGATAAAGTGGCAATATTTTAGCCGATGCAAATAGAGGTGGCGGTATTTCAGCCATGCAGGTGGAGGTAGATCTTAAACTCGGAAGGCAGAAAGGTATCCTTATGCAATGCAGATAATGCAGATGGAGACAGTGCTTAGTCTCGAAAGGCAGAAAGGTAGCCTTATGCAGATAATGCAGATGGAGACATTGCTTAGTCTTGAAAGGCAGAAAGGTAGCCTTATGCAATGCAAAAATGCAGATGGATACAGTGCTTTGTCTCGAAAGGCAGAAAGGTAGACTTATGCAATGCAAAAATGCAGATGGAGACCGTGTTTAGTCTCGAAAGGCAGAAAGGTAGCCTTATGCAATGCAAAAATGCAGATGGATACCGTGGTTAGTCTCGAAAGGCAGAAAGGTAGCCTTATGCAATGAAAAGAAATGCAGATGGAGACAATGCTTAGTCTCGAAAGGCAGAAAGGTAGCCTTATGTAATGCAAGAAAATAAAAGGACGGATAGTAGTGAGATTTCTTAGCTGATAGTTGTTTACGATATCGTGCCTGTCGGGGAGGTTGTGTGCGGATAACAATTACGAACAAGTGATGATTCTGAGAAGTTGCTTTTTTGAGAAAGTATGTGTACATAAATATTCCTAATAATATTGTAAGTCGAGTGCCCGCATCCAAAGAAAAATTGTGAGTTTTGTAAAAAGGGGGAAAGGCTAGCTCATTTACCCCTGGCTTCCGCGTTGCGTATCATTGGGGTAGCATTGCTAAACAGCAGCAATTGAAACAATAGTTATGCATAATTTAGTAAATATAACGTAAGTAGAAAATAGTTTTTCTTTAGATGAATTAACGACTGCGACGTGGTTCAAGACATTGCAACCTCTCTTACTCCGGAATTTTGAAGTTCCTCCTCAAAATTCTGCCCCAATTTACTGGGCTGGCACTTCTGACAGCTGCGTTGAACGGCTGAAAAATCAACTTCGAAATTTTGAGGGTCCTCCTCAAAATTCTGCCCCAGTTTACTGAGGTGGCATTCCTGGCAATGAATGGCTGAAAACTAACTTCAGAATTTTGAGGGTCCTCCTCAAAATTCTGCCCAAGTTCCAATAGCAGGAGAAAATGGAATTTTTATTAAATTATGACCGAACCCATAGGGCTGCCTAAGTATCACCTCTTAAACGGGAATCAGGTCAAGCGTAGTTCAAACTACATCATAAGAGAATCGTAGGTGGTTACTCATAGTATCGCTTCACTGCATCTGAATTGATTGGCTTTGGCCATACTTCTCCATCCATTTCTGCAAGAATAAGGGCTCCTCCAGTTAGAACCCGGTGAACCATGTACATACCTTGCCAGTTGGGAGAGAATTTACCCTTGGCTTTATCTTGGTGTGGGAATATTGTCTTCAACACCAGCTGCCCCGGTGTAAACTTCCTTGGCTTAACTCTTTTGTTGAAGGCTCTGGACATTCTGTTCTGATACAACTGACCGTGGCAAACTGCATTCATCCTTTTCCCATCTATAAGGGCTAACTGCTCGTAGCGACCTTTTACCCATTTTGCGTCATCCAACTCTGCTTCTTGTATGACAATCAACAAAAGATTGCAACTCATGCTTGGCGCAGTTGTCGATAAGAATGTGTGTGTTTGGCAAGGGGAAGTCGTCTTTGGGACTAGCCCGGTTAAGATCCCGGTAGTTGACACAAATTCTAACCTTCCCATCCTTCTTTGGTACTGGCACGATGTTGGCTAACCATGTCGGATACTCTACTACCCTGAGAACCTTGGCTTTGACTTGCTTAGTAACCTCTTCTTTGATTTTCAAACTCATGTCGGGCTTGAAATTCCTGACCTTCTGTTTTACCGGCAGATAGGTTGGATCTGTTGGCAGTTTGTGAGCTACAATGGACGTGTTGAGACCAGTCATATCATCATACGACCAGGCGAATATGTCCTCATATTCCTTTAAAAATTCCGTATATTCTTCCTTTTCCAATGGTGACAGGTGAACACTGATGCGAGTTTCTTTGACATTTTCCGTATCTCCCAAATTAACGACCTCAGTTTCCTCCAAGTTAGACTTAGGTCTATTCTCAAAATTCTCAACCTCTCTGATGACTTCTTCTGGTATTTCATCTTCTTTTGAGTCTATGTCCTTTTGTTGCATTGTTTCGTTGTAAGTCACAATCGTTGGTTCATCATCAAAGTAAGTAATAGTAATGCTGTATAAAAATAGAGTAAGTGATAGAGAAAATAATAAGAGTGAGATATATGATAAAATGAAATACTTTGATTAAATTCGTAATTGTTTGAATCATCGGAGCTCTTTTCGAAATTAAAGACAGCGCGGAAAGAAAATCACCTAGTAAAAATAAAATGAGATGCATGGTGTTTTTATTTAGTCTTGCTACCCTGAAGCCTTCCAGGCCCTGACAGTCCTAATTGACCAATTGCTGAGGCGGTCTCCTCAGTTTACAGCTTGTATGGAAGGGCCTTCCTCCCCTTCCTCATCGAAAAGAACACAGCAGTCCATTTTATCATCCTCCAGAAACATATTCTTCATGACTGCCAACGCTTCATCTTCCTCTGACCCATACATAGTATATGTCGGTTGGAAGGTTTGCTCCAGGCTAGGTATCGGAAGCTCCATTGGATAGTAGGGGCCGCGCCATGGTGGCGACCATCTCTTGAATTTTTTCCATGTATAACCGTACCCTAAGCCAAATTTAGTACCATGCTTCTTTAGTTTGATAGGCTTAGTGATCCCCTGGAGGTTTTTACCGAGTCCCTTTCCAGGCTCGTACCCACACCAATTCAGGATACTTTCGATTTTGTTATCCCACCACCTATCCTTATCTACAGCGTTGACCCTTTCGACGTGGTGGTATGTTTCTCCGCCTATTCTCCTTCTGCCTCCAATCATTGATATGGTCTGGCGACTATATATGGGGTTACTACCATCGCCATGAATAATCACCTCCTGGTGATTCCATTCGAACTTCACTACATGATGCAGTGTCAATGCTACGGCTCCAGCGGCGTGGATCCAGGGCCGTCCTAACATCAAGTTGTAGGATGCCGGGATGTTTATCACTTGAAAGTCGACATCAAACCATGTTGGCCCCATTTGTAAGCATACGCTGATTTCTCCAATAGTAGATCTCTGGGACCCATCGAAGGCCTTGACATTGATAGCCCCATCTTTAATCTCATGTAGGATTTTTCCCAAAGTTTTAAGAGTTATTAGTGGACAGATGTTGAGGCTGGATCCTCCATCGATCAGGAATCTAGTGATGAAATAATCCTCACATTGCACGGTGATGTGCAGTGCCTTGTTGTGGCTCAATCCTTCTGGCGGCAGCTCATCTTTGTGGAAGGTGATTTTATGGCTCTCCAGCACTTGCCCTACCTTATTTGCCATTTCACCTCCAGTTATGTTGCTGGGCACATAAGCTTCGCTCAGTATCTTCATCAGGGAATTTTAGTGAGCGTTAGAGCTCTGTAGAAGAGCTAGGATAGAGATCTGTGCTAGTGTTTTGTTCAACTGCTCAGCGACTGAGTACTCCTTAGCTTGTATTTTCCTCCAAAGATCGTCGGGCCCAGTTTCAATAGGACGTCTTGGGGCTTACTTACTGGACTCAGCTAAATGTTCTGGGGTGTAAACCCTCCATATTCTGGTCATTCCTTGCACAGCAATTATTTCTCCTGTCTTGGTCTTCCCTTTCCTCCTAACTTTGGTAGTGTAATCCCATGGTATGGCATTTGAGTGGGACGGTGTTATGTCTGACATTGTCACATGAATAGTCACCCTTGGTGGTAACACAACAACTTCAAAGGGTGCAGTTGCTTTTGGAACTCCAAATTCAACCTCAAATGGCCCGGGCACCTTTGCAGAAGGAGGCGCTTCAAATTTGAGAGGTATAGACATGTTTAATTCATCGTCTCTAGAGGGCTGATTCTGCACAACAATTAGGTTAAGTGTAACTGCTGGTTTCTTTGGTTCATCACCTTCACCAATCAAACCTATCGACCTTTTGGGGTCCCAATCATCTTCGATCTGGATCATGTGAATGTCTCCACAGGTTTGTTGCGAACATTAGGAGCAGGCTCCTTTGATATGATGACCTTATTATTGATCAGGGTTTGAATCTTTCCTTCAATTAGCGGCACTCGTCAAGGGTGTGTCCCTTTATGCTGGAATGGTACGCACAGGTCTTATTGAGGTTGACCCACTGGGAAGGATTTTCTAGAGTTTTGGCTGGGATAAGAGTGACATAACCAGTAGCTTTAAGTCTCTCGTACAACTGGTCAATTGGTTCGGCGATGGCTGTGTATTGTTTGGGAGGTATGCAGTCAAAATTTGGCCTGGGTCTAGGGAAATTTTGACGGGTGGGAGGTGATTGGTAGTGAGAGGGTTGAGCATTATAAGCTTGATAAAAAGTGCTGGTTGAGAGTATCTGGGTGAGGTAGGTTGATATGTGAGAAGTGGAGAGGATTGGTAAACGGGAGATGGATTTTGATAGGAGGGTGCGGGTTCTTGGTAATTCGGGATGGGCTGATATGTAAGTGGAGGTGATGGGTAGGTGTGGTATTTTGGTGGTGATTTGGCTCCCTGTGCGACCATTACGGCACTCACATCCTTCTTCTTGGACGTGCCACCAGACTGTAATGCCTTATTGGTGGCCTGTAATGCTTCAAGATTAGTAACCATACCATTCTTAATTCCCTCTTTGATTCTTTCTCCCAGTTTGATGATAACTCAGAGAACTTCTGACCCTCGATCAGCATCAACCTCTCATAACATTGGGGATCCTAGGCCTGGACAAAGAATCTATTCATTTGTTCTTCTTCTAGGGCCGTTCTGACCTTTGCAGCTTCTGACCTCCAATGAGTAGTATACTCGCGGAATGTTTTGGTGGGCTTCTTCTTCAAATTCTATATATATAATACATCCGGTGCATTCTCTGTATTGAATTGGAATATATCCATGAAATCTGATGCCATGCCTACCCAACTTATCCATTTCTTCGGGTCCTGGCTGATGTACCAGGATAAAGCATCTCCTTTCAGACTTCTCATAAAGAGCTTCATACGGATCTTCTCATCCTTTCTGAATCCAACCAGCTCATCGCAATATGTCTTCAGGTGGACTCTGGGATCTCCTGTTCCATCAAACATTTCGAACTTGGGAGGTTTGTACCCCTCCGGAAGTTCAACATCTGGCTGAATGCAGAGGTCTTCATAATTTAACCCCTCGATACCTTTGTTACCTTCCACGCCCTGAACTCGGCTGGTTAATTTCTTGAGTTTTGCCGCTAAGTTCCTGATAAGGGAGTCTTTGTCATTAGACTCAGGTGCATTTGAGATTGGTTGAATATAATGGGGTACAGTATCCACGTAAATAGGAGTGTTGTGGAGATGGTCATTTGTGGTGTTCAGTGGATCGGGAATGAGTAGTGGAGTGTTTTTGGGAGTGTGGCATGTGTTGCAGTGCTGAGCATGAGTGGGTTGCATCTGTGGTTGTGGGGCGTTTTGTGGATGTGCGGGATTCTGGGTGTTGATATCAGGGGCGGTGAGAGAAAATGACAGGTTCTCCAGATTCTGAACCTGATCCAGTTCTTCCCGGAATTTCAACAGTTTTTGCTCAAGTTGGGTAGCAGTTTCCTTAGCAACCGGGGGTACCCTGAGGAATCTCAATCTCCTTTCTGGCGTTTGAATCTCCCATTCTACTTTTGTTGTTGTTCCGGATAGGACTCGGATGAGGAGGAGGTGGAGGGCCCTTGGATCTTGTGGAGTATGACGACAGTGCCAGAATGCACGAACTAACCTTTGGGAATAAAAAATAAAAGAAAAACAAAAGGTAATAAGTTAGTGCAGGTTATGAGGAAAAATATTGCACTATTTAAACACATTGTGCGAAAATGTAAATCGCATCCTAGCTTTGGTGCCTCCTTGTGCCTGAGGTAGGCCTAGGGACAAATAGTTTTGGAGAAATTATAATGCTTCATTTTATTGACAAAAATAAGACGAATCCAAAACGACTCTAAATAATAGAAAGCATAATGTCATTATTGGCCATTGGCCCTATTACATTAAAACAAAGAATAAAAGGACTCCAAACTACTTGGTCCCAGAAGGACTTTCCCCAGATTTGGCATCTTCGTCTTCCTTGAATAGCTTCACTAGCTCGCGTAGTCCAAGTAGCAAATAAGCCCGGGCCAGATGTCCGCCTACATTTCCTTCAGCGTTTTGACAATCTTCAATTCTCTTGATTAATTTTTCTTCTAGTTCCACTAGACCCCGCTCCAAATACCCTAGTCGCTTGTTGGCGCTGACAGCCATATCTTTCATTCCTCGATCAACTTCTGATGGGCTTCTTGTATTTCTCGGTGCTCACTTTCACACTCTCAAACTCTCTTGCGCAGTTGATTATACTTAACTCGTGCTTCAGCGTGCTCGTCAATAATTCTGTGACCTCGAGCGAACCCGGGCTGTCCCATGCCATTATCTTCCAACCAACCTGAATAGTGCGGCACACAACCGGCGTGATACCTGTCAGGCTCAATAGATTCTTTCCCCAAAACGAGTTTGCAGTGCCACAAGTGCTGAGCTTGGCACTTGTGAGGGCTATTATCGTCCTGGAAATCAGCCCTGAAGTGACTCATTTTGTCGACCCTTGGTATGATTTGCTTTCTTCCAGCCTGCCTCATGGCTAGGAGAGGAACGTAAGGATAAGTTCCTCTCAAACCAATTAGTATGTGAAACGGTGTGTCTCGGGATCGAACAATGAACTCATCCGTAGGGAACCATTCGACCATCCATTGCACCTGGTCTTCTTTCAGATTTTCAAATAATTCTACCCATCCTCGGGCGTCCTCTGGCTGAGCAAACATTTTAGGCATATAATCCATACGCCTTGGCTAGTGGAAGGCAATGTGATTATCTCAGTCTCTACGTAGGATCTCTTGTCGGTATTCCCCTTTCTGGAGGTGTTCCATGAGCCAGAGCTGAAGTAATAAGTTGCAACCCTCAAAATGATTGCCCTATTGCTGACAGTTGTCCAAGGCACGGTATATCTCAGTAATGATCATGGGCACTATGTTGAAAGTCTGCCTTCCAATTACTTCCATCAAAGTCTTGGTTACCATGGCCAGTCTGGTATGGATCCTAGCCTTCTTCATAGGCAACACCATCATTCCCAAAAAGCAAAACATAAAAATGAAGGCCCTTCTATGGATATGCCCCAATGAGGTGATGGTGAACTCATCTGAATAGGTGCGGTATGACTTGCTATGACCGTACCTCTCGTACAGATAGTCGAATGGGATGTAAGAGTCTTTCAAAGTCTGGGTTCTTTTTCAGTCCCATCATCTTAAGGAAACCCCTTCCTTTGCGATTCTCTGGCATAAGCAAACCCGGAGTCTCCCAAGGAATACCAGCTAAACCTCCTATTTCTTCGAGAAAAGGAGTCATTTCAAGGTCCCCGAAGCGGAACACGGACTTGTCACTATCCCAGAACAATGTCGCAGCCTCCATGATTCTGTTGTTAGGCTGAATTTCTAGAAGAGAAGGCAAACTCCCTAAGTACTTGCGGACGAGTGTCTGATCACTGGAATGGAGGTCTTTCCACCAATTCAGTAGCCTTGGATGAATGTTGGTTACCATGCCAAATCTGGGGACTTCATGCCTCATTTTCTGCAAAATAAAGCGTTAAGACCTTACCCTAATGGACTCGACTATTTAAACCAATAATTAGCATAGCAAGCATTTAGTTCTCCAAATAAATGCACAGAACATGGAGGTGTCCGTTTAGGTTTCAAGGAAACCCGGTGGACTTTGGACAAAGCTATATTAATGAGTCATTATGTGGACAACATAACTGACTCGGCTAGGTTTGACCATGATGCATGTAGAGTTTAAACGAAGTAAGGTTTTTATTGGGGTATTAGACAGGTACCCTTGAGCGGACAACTCAATCACGGAACCATCGACTGCACCGCTGATTGATTGGTTTTACAGCAAATATGACTTTGCCAAATTTAGGGGGTGATAGTGTTGGAAGAGCGCAACTACTCATTATAAGCGTTGCTATAGTATTTGTTTGGCACGAGTGGAATATGATGTTGAAGATGCAATTTACAAGAATGAAACAAATTGACATGTATTTTCATGTTCACACAATAAAGTTTACTATAATTGCTCAAAATTACAACAACATTGATGGGAAAAGCGGTAAATGAAAGTAATTAAAGAAAAAGAAACAAAAGAAACAAGTCAGTTTCAAATAAAGTCATTAAACAAAAGCAATAAAAGAAAGCAATAAAGTCACATATAGCATGAAATGGTAAAAGCCTAAAGAATCACCAGCAGAGTCGCCATGCTGTCGACGCCCCCTTTTTCTCTCCCTCCAAAGAGCGAGAAATCGGGTTTACGACATTTAGGAAAGATAACTCTATTCCCGTTTGGGAATTGGGTTTTGGATTTGGATAGTCGCCACCTAATGATTATAGTTCATTAGGACACTTTAAGGAAGAATTTGAGATGAAGAACCAGAGTTTGGGTAAGGGCTAGAAATTATCTAGAGGGGAAGGTGTTAGGCACCCCTCAAGATCCACTAGTGTGGTTCCCGGCCATGCTATGCTGTGACTTTAAACAAAAAATAAACAAATAAAGGTTTCGAATATGATGGATTATCACATATGGCTACAAACAAATTAAAGTTTTGAGGAAGCAAAGAAAGCTGAAAATTTGAATAAAATAGTTTGGAAATTCTGAAAATAAACAAATAAAGGGGAAAAAAGGGGGTCCTAGGTTTACAAATTACAAGGATCATCCACACAACACCGGTACCCAATTGTACGCATAGTGTTATCGTGTGATCATCATCTCCATGTCTACCCTTCCTCACCCCGTTAAGGTATCAAAGCGTGAAATGGTATCGTTACTTATTGCATGCTATTACCCATCCCAATCCTATCAGTCCCGGAGGCACATGGACTACTAATCCTAAAGGGAGAAGGGTTTGGGGGATTTTTAGGAGTTTTCAAAGGATAAAATACTAAGGCATATATCGAAACACATAATACAAATAAAGGGGAAGCAGACAAGCAAATAGGGCTCAAATAAGCCTCCATAAATCAGATAAAAGTCATAGAGTTTAGCATGTCTTACACGTACTGATTTGGTCTTAATTAAATAAAGCGACGAGCGTACTGCTTCAACGCATATTTTTAGACAGAAAGTCTACATTAGGCTCGCTCGAATGCAGTTGACTAAATCGATCTGATTGATTAATTAATCCTTTTGAATGAAACTAGGCATGATATCTACTGATTTAGAAAAGATGCAAACTGATTATAGAAAAAGGTTACTAGTTTTAACAGAATAATACGAGTTCCGCAGTAGATATTACTTTTAACGTATGAGACAATTCAGATTTGAGATTTCCTATAGGCATGCTTTCTATATGTTTACTGGTTTTGACACCTTTTCAGACGTTGACAGAAGTCCTATGAACATGGTATCTATATGCAACTTTTATTGTTAAACCTACAAACTGTTTGCCTGATGACGTTTATATATGCAGAAATGCAGGAGTCTATAGGCAGTATTTCTATATGTGAATTTGCAGGACAATTAGAAGTTAATCCTATAAGCAGGATATCTATGTGTGAAGTTGCAGAAATCAGAAGTTAACCCTATAGGCAAGATATCTATGTGTGAATTTGCAGATATCAAGTGTCAAATCCTATAGACATGTTTTCTACGCGTGTAGTTGCACAAATCAAAGATAAATCCCTATAGGCATGATTTCTACCCTTAGTGCATAAAAAATAAACCCCCCTCCCTTTTTTTTTTTACTAAATCCCCTAGTTTATAAAAATTATTACAGCCCAAAAGAAATAAAACTGGAATTAGAAAGTACATCAAGAATCCTCAGCTACATCCAAGCAGCCTAATTCAGACTTAATGTTTAATAATATGAGATTTAGCCACTTTCGAGATCCATATTTTCCAAGCCTTCTCTAATCTAGGGTGTTTCAGAGATCCAATGGATTTCAGGAAACCCAGGCAGTGCATACACCCAAGATGTTAATCAGAAAATTGAGTTGTGCAGTGTAGAAGGGCCAGCCCTTATGTGTCCAAGTTCAGAGGGAGTCAAGGGTCCCAAGGCAAGGCTCACACAAGAGGGGCAGAACCTAAGTTCTAAGAGTGAGTGCAAGAACAATAAAAAAAGAGGGTAGGGAATACCCAGGCAGGCTGGTGGTCATGCCCAGCCATAAAGTAGACTAACACACCCCTGACCAAACCTGTTGACCAAACATTTAGAGATTAAATACCTACTGGAGGTCAAGCTATGGCCTGAGCAGTAACTATAATATTGTCAGGCCAAAGCTGTTACTCAGCATACACAATAAGGGAATAGGGATGGGAAACTGACAAAGCTTAGGGCCCAAAGGGTCTAGTTCTTATCCATGGACAATAAATTCAAATATTGCCATGTTTCTAAACCATAACTTAAAGCACATAAGGGGATAAAGGGGTTTGAGATTCATAAGGTAGCAAATAAATAACAAGTGACTGAAAGAATGCACACATAGATAAACATTAATTTACAAAGGAAAGAGAATATATTACAGCATGCTTAGTAACATATCTCGACTGCAGAAACATGGGCAGAAGTAGACAGGAATGACAAACTGGAGCAATTAAAGAAAATAAATTGTTGTTGAGGCTTGTAAATTAACGAGGACATACCAGTAGAGAAGATAAGTGCAGAAAAGGCAAAGAAAACACAAGTCTACAATCTAGCCTTGGCTTTCAGCCGGCCAGACAAAGCAACAACACAAGTAGTAGTTAAGAAAGAGAGAGTTTTAAGAGTAAGTGTATATTTTTTTGAACTCAAGTTGTTCGTCCCTTTAAAGAAAAGAGGGTAGGGTATTTATAGTTTATTGAAAACGAGTGAAGAGTAAGGTAATAAGTAAAGTTTTAACACAAACATGGAAAAAATCACAAGTCAGAATCAATTAACACAAGACTTCCCTTTAATCAAGGGATTATTGCTCAACGGACACTAACAAGATTAATATAAGGAAAGAAAATCAATTTGTAAGCGGAATGATTGTTGCCATAAAAGGAGCAGTAAAATCATACAGTAGGTGTTTAAGTTTAAGTACAGGAAAGTACTTATTTTTGGAAAGGATATGGTAAGGCCAAACAAAGAGAGAGAATCTATTACCCCTTAACGGGCGAGTAAAATTAGAATTTCACAAAGGAAAAGTTTTGAAAATCAATCACGAGTTTGAAAATCAATCATAGAAGGGACTCAGTATATAAATGAAGTGCGCAAGTAATAGACATGTGAGTCCAAGTTATGGCAAAAGAACAACATATAGTAGTAACTAAAAAGAAGACATTTAAAGCATGATAGTCAGGTTTCAATGTTTAACAATAGAGAAGAAGATCAGAAGCATGCAAGGAGTCGAGTGAAAACCATAGTAGAGTTTGACAGGTATCAAGAACTCAAAAGTAATCACATAAAGGAAACGAGATGCTGAAGTGAAGGAACAATATCAAACAGGCGAGTTGCACAAACAAACTCAGGAACTCGAATAGACCCCAAAGGACTAGGGTTTTCGAAATTAGTAGAGTTTAGAGGCGATAAACAAATGAAACAAATAAACAGTCTCAGAGCCTCAACCCCAAAATTAGGGTTTTCAACACTAAACAGGTGCAAACAAAGTAAATCAAATAGATAGACTCAGAAACTCAAACAAATCTCCAAAAATTAGGTTTTCAATACCAATCAAACTTAAAGATGATAAACAAATGAATCGAACGAAATATATAACAACAGACTCAGAAACCCTAGTTTGAAATCAAAAGATTTTAAAAAGGAAAATTGGGGAAAACATTTAAAACATCACATATAACACAGATCGAGCACAGATCCAAACAAATAAATGAAAAAGAACCTCGAATAGGATCGGGTTTCTAAGAACCCTAGAAATGAGAAAGGCTCGGAACCAGGCTTAGGAAGCTAAGACACACCGGGGACGGCCGGAGACCTCGAATCGACGAAGGTCTGAGCGAAGGCCCTCGAAGTCTGGCCTCGAATCTTCAGGTATCAAGCATGTGAAAGCAGTAGAAGGTGAGTATAGGTCATCCATGGCTCGAGCGGCCATGAACTTCGGTGGATTTGGGGTTGAAAATGGCAGAGAGTGACTAGGGTTTCGAGAGAGTTCGAGAGCGTTTGAGAGAAGAGGGAATTAGAGGTGGCGTTTCTGAGGGAATAGGGTAGGGTTTTGGGGTCATTTGGAATTAAAAAGGAAATAAGAGATTTGGGCCATTGATAAAAAACGATCAATGGCTCAGATTTGAAAAAAAAACGGGCGGGTTTGGGCGATTGGATCAGGGGTCGGGTCCGAATGGAATTGGGATGCGTAATTGGGTTTGAATTGAGGCGCCAATTTGGGCTGTATTTGAAATGAAATTGCTGCTAGATTTTAAATAGCCAATTTTCCCTTTTTATTTTATAAAAAGGTAATAATGGTTTTTAAAAATACTGAGTAAACAAATATTACATAAATATTAAGTTAAAAATACTTAATTAATTTTGTAATTATAAAATGCTATTAATCACAAAATAGGCTATAGTTGCAATTATATTCAATTTAGCTTTAAAAATACTAAATAAATTTGTAAAAACATGCAAAAATCACCTTAATTACATTTTGGTATAAATATGAGAATAAAGTAAGTTATTCACCAAAAATGATAATTTTGTGAATAATTATTGGATTTTGTTGTACTAAAATAGGTAATAAATTGGTTTAAAAATCATTAAAAATACCAAAACTCTTGGGTGTGCTTATATATGCACAAATATGCCATTTCGGAAGTATTTTAGGTATAAAAATACTTAGAAAAAAATTGGGTATCAACAATATCTAGAATTTGCCCCGTGTGTTTGTAAAGCGAAATAATAGTTTTATTCAGTCTTGAAAATGATATAGGCGTTTCTTTGTTGAGCCATATATTTATATTTAACGCCTAATTATTATGTATCATAGTTAACCCCTTTGAGCATGTAATAATCATGTTTCTTTGGTAACCGAATTATAAGCCTTACCCATTTGTTTGAATTAACTATCTATTTGAACCATTATAACCTCTCATGAGCACTTAAATTGTTTATGAACTTTGTAAAAGTTAAAGTGTGGAGTGGTTGGTTTGGCTTTTGAGTGGAACTAATTAAATAAGGAGAAAGATGCATTATTTTTAAAAAGTAAGAGCCACTTGAATTGAAAAAAAAAGAAAAAAATAGTTGTATTGCTGTAAAAAAAAAATATTCTTTGATAGTGGTGACTCTTGATATAATTGTGCTTAAATTATTTGGGAGTTGATGTATATTGATGTGAAGGTGGAGTTTGGTTTGACATAAGTATGAGGTTTGAATGTTAAAGTATATGTATTAAAGTGCTTAGGGAAGTGTAGTCACTCTTATATCTAAATTTATCCTATCCATTCCGCAGCCTACATTACAACCAAATAAAGTCCTACTTATCCTAGGCTGAATGAGCTCGATTAGTAGAGTAGTACACTACGGGCAAGCTTATGGTGCATCTTTTGTGGCATATGAATGTTATTTATGAGAGTGAGTGAATTCTTTCAATCTTGAGTTCCTAAGTGTTCTTAAATTTTATTTTGTGGAACTACTCTCTTTTGGTTGTATAAGAGCACTTGATTCATGAACGAAAGGTAATGTCAGTGATATCTATGTTAAAGTAAGTGAGTGATTTGTGAGTAATGCGTAGTACTTGTCAGTCAAATCTTGAGGTGAAGATATTACGCTTTTGTGCTTAGTCTATTTTAAATATTCTTGGTGTGATGAGTTAGGAGAATTATTTTAAAAGGTCGTGTCAATATAAAGTGTAGGTTTATTGCTCGAGGACGAGCACTGATTTAAGTGGGGGGTGTTGATGATAGGCTATAATTGCATATTTTAGTCGTTTATTACACTCTAATTTACTGCACTTTAATTGAGTTTGAGCTTTAACCGCTAGTGTTTTGCACTAACTGTGTGTTTTATGCCTTGCAGGGGTGATTCTGAGCTATATAGATGTTATGGAATGAATTCAAGTGATTTGGATCTTTGAAGTCTATGTAAATGTCACGACCCAAAATCCACTAAGGGTCGTGGTGGCGCCGGACACCGCTGTCAGGCCAGCCAATTAGATTACCGATTTAAAAATCCTTTTTAAATACATCAAATTCCAGATTTTTCCTCCCATTTTCACAAATAAAAGGGTTTTGCTTCAATTCAAATTAACAATAACAATTAAATCAAACTTTTCGAAAACCATCCCAGAACCCGGTGTCACAAGTGCATGAGCGACTACTGATAATGAAATAAAATACAACCTCTGTCCGGAATACAATGGACAGGAAATAAATAATCAAAGTACAGAAAGGAACTACACTAGCTGCAGGTCGCCTCGCAATTTGCAGCTCACCTAGTCCCTGAATCGTCCGTGCTGCTGCGCCCGTTTGG
>MU780373.1:12985-29602 GCA_026770625.1 Nicotiana glauca | reverse complement strand
CCCCTTCCGCAGATGCGGTTCCGCTTCTGCGGAAATTAGACCGCATCTGCGGTCCTCAAGCCTTGGACCAAAATCCGCATCTGCGGCTCCCTACTCGCTTCTGCGGTACCGCTTCTGCGGTCAACCAACCGCAGAAGCGAAAATACCAGCAACCAGGTCCTTCAGCCCTCTTCAAAATTCCATTTTTGATCCTTTTACGACCCGGAATCCACCCGAGGCCCCCAGGACCCCGACCAAACATACCAACCAATCCCAAAACACATTCCAGACTTGCTCGAGGCTTCAAATCACATCAGACAACACTAAAATCACGAATTACACCCCAAATTCAAGTTTATGAACTTTAAAATTTCAAACTTCTATTCCCGATGTTTAAACATATCAAAACACGTCCGATTGACCTCAAATTTTGCACGCAAGTCATATTTGACATTACGGACCTACTCCAACTTCCGGAATTTGGTTCCGACCCTGATATCAAAAAGTCAACTCCCCGGTCAAACTCTCCAAAACCTTCAACTTTCTATCTTTAGCCAAATTGCTACAAAATGGCCTACAGACCTCCAAATTCACTTCCGATTGCGCTCCCAACTCCAGAATCACCATACGGAGCTACTCCCAATCTCGGAATTCCAAACGGACATTGATAACACCGAAATTCTCTTCAATCCAAACTTATGAAATTTCTTCTAAAATGCTAACCTCTACAATAGGCGCCAAAACGCTCCCGGGTTATCCAAAACCCAATCCGGGCATACGCCCAAGTCCGAAATCATCATACGAACCTGTTGGAACCTTCGGATCCCAATTTCGAGGTCGTTTACTCAAAATTCCAATCCTAGTTCATTCTTTCAACTTTAAGCTTCTCAAATGAGAGTTCTCATCTAAATTTAACTTCGATCTTCCCAAATTTAAAATTCGACCATGCGAACAAGTCATAATACCTGAAATGAAGCTGTTCATGGCCTCCGACTGCCGAACGGAGCACTAGTACTCAAAACGACCGGTCGGGTCGTTACAGTAAAATTCCAAGGAATTAATCCGGGATCGTGTCAGGGGCCAACTTTGATAGTTAAGAACAAACGAAGACTCGAGTAGGCATATTGCGCTCTGTCAAGTGAAATAGACATAACTCTTTGCTCAAAACTCCATTTGGACTATATAATATATGGTTCAAAAGCTAACTCAAAGGACTACAATTTTTATGTTATGTTTTTCCAGATTCTAAATGGAACAGGGTAAAACACACAGTGAAACCTGGTCGCGGACTGAGGCAGTGCACTTGTTAATATGCGCACCACTAGCGCGGTCACTAGCACGCCTGCAATAGTCCAGGCTTGGAAACTTGTCCTTTTTTATATTGGAGAAGGTATAATTGTTTGGGCCCAACCCTACTTGGTATATATACATAGAAAAATTGTATTTTGAGAGGTTGGACAGATTCGGGACATAGATTTGACCTAAGGAGGCAGAGACACAATAGGAGCAAGGCGGGGAATTCTTCTATGAGTTTTTCCTTCCTCTTCCTATTTTTCATTGTAGGTTATGACTTTTAGTATTGTAGTTTTACATACTATTATGAATAGCTAATTTGTTATCTAGGATTTTGATGGAAACTATTGTAGGATAAATTCTTGTTATATTTTTATATAATTGAGTCGTATTATTTTATCTATTTATTCAACTATATTATTCTTGTGGTTAATTGAAGGGCTCTCAAATAGCTGTGCCTATTTAGTATGTATTACTCGGGTGAGAGTGCATATTTAGGTAGTTGTTGATCAACATCACTCCCGATGTATGTGAGGAATCCATAATCAAGGGTTTAAAGGTGGGATTATGGATAACAAAATCTTGGGTGCGATCTAAGTGAGCTGTAATTAAATCCAACTAGTATAACTCGGGAGAGTATGTCTAGTAAATTGTCGTAATTACTCGGGAGAGAGGGCAGAGCATTCATGATCGGTAGAGAATACTTAGCTGAAATTATAGAAGACATAGCGGGAAGGATTCCGACAATTAGGAAAATCATAACTCTAGATCTCCTTAATCTTTTCTCCAACCTCTAGTATCTTTAGTGTTAATTTATTATTTTAATTTGTTAGTTAGTTAGTTAAACTCAAGAATCTTAATATCTATAAGTTAGAAATTGTTCAAGCTTGTATTTTTGGTGATAGTGAACAATTGTTGCTAAGCCTTAGTTCTCTATGGGATTCGACTACGGACTTATAAATCGGATTATATTTGCAACGACCGTTTTGTCCTTTTTATAAGGCATAGTTGGGAGTGATCACCTGGCCTTCTAGAAAATTTAACACCGCCTGACACTCCCCATATGTCCTTCCTCATCCTTTGCTGCTCAGTTGTTGCCTTAAATAAAATCTATCTTTCTAGCACTTGGACCCATAAATCGCCACTATCTTTAAACATTTCTAAAGATCATCTTTCTCGAGCCCTCAATATTAGAAACATCAATTCAATCCTAAACCACCGCACCCCATGATATCTAACAGTCGTTTTTCCAATATTATTTCATAATATCTTGCCCCAAAGACGAATTGCAGAAGACCATAACACCGGCGAACATAACATATTCAATCAAGAATGACGACACCACATCGCAGATGAAAACCCCATCACGCATAAAATCACCAAGTCTTGTTACTCCATCACTCCAAATCTGGACTACCCTAGGCCAATTGCTTTTTCTCCACCGGAAATGGAATATCAGATCTCTGAATTGCGCACTGAGTAGACCTCCATTCAGGTCATTCACTACCCCATCACAAAGGTAAGAACTTTACCAACACGTCCATATTGTGCGATAAACAATCGTGAGCATCATAGCACCCTGTGCATAGCCTCCAAGCTCTTAGAAGCAAAATTGTCGAGCCGAAACTATGAACACCTAATTTTTATACTATTTTAACACCTCCTACAAGTTATTAGTATTTTTATTATTTTAATTATTTTTCTCAAATTTTGTATCTTTAATTGCATATTTCCTATCATGAAAATACTAACAAATAATAATTCTTCCTTCATTTGTGCATTTTAGGAATCGACTAACTTTTCAATTGGTAAATCAATCTAGTTAATTGATCATTTGAATAAGTTATTTAATTAATTTTTTTTTTTGTGTAAATTTAGTTTAATAAGTAGGGTTAAGGAAGAAATTTGGCCAAATTTGAAAGAAAAAGTGGCCAAGAGTGCAAGATAAGGGGCTGCCATTGAAAGGATCCGAAACTACGTAGTTTTGCCTCAAAAATACATCGATTCATTAAGTGAATCAAGATTAAATCTCATCCATTCATCTCTCTCCCATCCAATGGTCCACAATCAATCTCCCAATTAGATATTTAAGACTTAGAAATTCTGATATTTTGCCCCATTTTCCCCCATAATTCTTTTCTTCTTCCTCTCTCTTCTCATTCTCTCCTCCCTTCTTAGAGAACCGCCGGCCGAAAATCGCTGCCACCGGCGAAATACCCCCAAACAACCCCAAAATCACACCATCTTTTCTTCTCACTCCCCTCATTCCAAATCCATGACCCAAATTCCCCAAATCTCCACCAAAAATTGACAAACCTAAACTGTAGTTGCTTGGCCGCGTGCCGCCGTTGCCCACCGCCCAAACCATCCCAAAATTTCACCCTTTGTTCCTATCATACTCCTCTTTCCATATCTTCAAATAAAATCCTTTAAAAACCCCTAAGAATCCACGAATTTTAGATCCAAGAAACCCTAGCCGCCATCTTTTTGCCCAAGTTTATGAAGTTTCCACCACCACCATCCTACAATACTTACATCGACGGAAAGAGCTCCTCAAGACCTATCTATAGATAGCAATATCAAGATGAAACTTCGACCATTAATTTTTCGGCAGCCAGGCAGCCACTTCTTGGCATCTGTGACGTCTCATCATGGCTCGAACAGCTTCAACCACACTCCTTAGATATTCCGCCACCTCTTTATTTAATTTCTAATTTTTTTAGTTATAATACGTTAGTTCCAGATTTTAAAATAGTTTCTAATTTTTTTTTGTTTCTTGTTAATTAGAGTTTCAAATTAGGTTTATTTAATTAGTTATCTCTATTAGTTAGTTATTTGTTAGATTGTTATGATTATACAATATCTTTAGTATATTAGTTAAATCGTTTACTTACTTAATCAATTATTAGTTGTGTGAGTTTGTTTTAGTATAAATTAATAGGGTAGTATTGTTGTTGATAAAATCTGAAGTTTTTATGGGTTTGATCATGACTTAGGTTTCTAGTAGCTTACTTTTGACTAGTAGGGTGGCTGAAATAACATTTTTTTCTCCTTGCTTCTGCTATAGCAGATTTTTAGGCTATCCTTTAACTTTCTGGACAGCCTTTGAATGGTGTTTAGCACAAAAAAATCAGTCCTTTTGGACAGATTTTTGGTGAACCAAAATCTGCCCAAAAAGTGGCTTTCTTTGCCTACTTAAGGGTTGCCCTTTCCTCATTATTTAGGGGGACTCTAACACACATCTGCTAGATATTTTTACACACCCCAAAAACATAATTTTAGGAGTAAAAATCAGTAGCTGAACTTAAAGAAAGTAAGCTGAAATTGTGATCTTTATGAGTGCTTCTTAAAGTGCAAACTCTTTCAAAAGGAGTAAGTTTTTTAGAGTTAATTCTGGGCTTCTTCTATAAGGTTTTTGGGGCTGTTTGGATACGAATCTGCTGCTCTTTTTGCTCATTTTCATTGCTATTTTTAAGCTATTTTGTTGCTGTTTCTGCTCATCTCACTGTCTGTATTTTTATTCTGCGAACCAGGTAATTCCTACATCTTTGTATTGCAGATTTTTGATAGTAATAAGCAGGGGCGGATGTAGAGAAGGGGATACGGGTTCCCGGGAACTCAGTAACTCTTGCGTAAACCCTGTATTTATATCAAAAAATTTACTAAATATTGGTAAATATCTAACTGGGACCCAGTTATTATTGTATATTAATTTAAAATTATGGCAGGAACCTATAAGTCTCATATCCTGGATCCGCCTCCGGTAATAAGAAGATCTGAACTTGTTCGGATGGCCGAAGCATATTGTACCTGATCTTTGCTTAAGAATAAATGTTGTACCTATGTATAAAAACATGTAAATATGTAGTAGTTATTTCTTTTAAAAGATAACTCTCTACTTGTTGTTATCTAGTTATTGAAAGTCAATTTCTCACCTTGCTGTACTTAAAAGTACTTAATCTACTTTAGGTGAGGATGTTGTAGATGTGAATCTAATTTCTTTAATTTATAAAAATATCCTTGTTAAATTTTGCTCGAATCATTATTTCATTTATTAGCGTTATAATTCAGTGAGCTTTTATCATATTTAGGTTACATCATTTATCGAGGTAAATTGGCATTAGCATCAAATTTGGTCAGTTTCGTGGTAATTAGGTTGAAATAAAGTTTTTTTGGAGGGACTTAAAAAGAGATATGGGATTTAACTGCTAATAGGCTTCAAGGATTCATTATATATATATATACATACACACACACACACACAAAACATCAATGACATACTGATTTGGCTCATTGAAAGTAAGTATCCATAAGTTGAGTTCTTTTCTTAATCAATAAATCAATCGTTTTTTTTATAAACAAATAAGTGGCCTAATGTCATGCAATTCTAAGAAGCATAAGCCTAGAAAGTTCAAGCTACACGTTAGTCAAATAAAATTCAATAGTATTATATCCTCCCCTCTCGAATAATTAATTAAAGAATTTAATCTCTTTTACTAATTAATTAGTTTAAATGCTAGGCAAATAGTAGGCACGCTCTAACTTCACAGAATCGCTTGCATAGCGTGATGTTTATTTTAATAAATTTTAAAAATTAATTTTTTCTAGGTTAGTAACCTTTTTAAAAAAAAAGTAATAACGCACTAATAATCCTTGTCATAACTGCGGATTCGCTTGCGTAGCACTATTATGATAAAATTAATAATTTTTATTCCGATCGCGCATTCGCTCGTGTAGCGTGGTTATGACAACATAGTTTATCCAAAAAAATTATTTTTTATTAATAAATTTAATAATTAAGAAATAAAAGCGGATAGGTAAAACATTAAAATTAAATAAAGCACAGTTTATCCAAAATCAATTCAAGCTAATTTTAGTCAATAAAAGCGATCGTGCTAGAACAACGGGGCTCGGGGAATGCCTTACACCTTCTTCCCGGTCAACAGAATTCCTTATCCGAATTTTATTTTTGCGGACCGATAATAATAGAGTCAAATTTTCCTTTGACTAGGGATTCAAATAAAAAGGTGGCTTGGAACACCCAAAAAATCAATTCCAAGTGGCGACTCTGTAAACAAAATAATCCCTATTCAAGTTTGTCACTTTAATTGGAAAAATTCTTTAACTCACTCACAATCCATAACACACATATCTTTCGGGGGTAGAAAAATGGATGTGACAGCTCTGGCGACTTTGTTGGAGACACCTAAAATTCGAGCTTGTACATGTTGACTTTTATTTGGCTTTATTAATTTTGTATATACTGTGATTTATTTGGGCATAATGTGCTACTTGTTTGCTTTTTACTGCTTTGATATTTTTGAACTGTACATATAAATTGTCTTCTCACGCACCCCCTTTGTGTCTTCTTGAAATTAAAATTGGGAATTTGCTTGACATAGTCCGCTTTCTTTGATATTGCCAAGGTGCTTGCCACCTGGTGAAGGATTTTAGTCACACCTGTTTTAGGCGTGAAGCACCACCAGTTAAGCCGGAAAGCAATGCCACCGGTACGCTGACCCTCCTCGGCTCGAGTTGTCCGCTTGATTAAGCCAGTCTAGATACCTTCTCCAATAGGATTTAAACCTAGAAGAACAAAACTCATGCTGAATATCCCTAGTAGGTTCGCTTTATTTGCATCACGTGCATTTGACTTGGTGAAACTCGGTAAAGGGGCCGGGTCTGTATAAGATAGATATCTTCTTTGAGACTATCATGTTCACGTATGTGCTACTTGATACGTCAGTTGGAAGGCTTACTTGCATTGTCGACTGGTTTTAAAAATTAGGGTAATTATTAAAAATAAAAAATAAAAAAGAGAAAAAGAATAATTCTCCTAGTTTAGTGCAAATAAACCTTTTTTTTAAAAAAGGAGTGTACACACATACATATTTTGTAGTAGTCTGGTGTGAGTTGTAAAAGATTAATTTTTATTTTTTTTAAAAAGGTACCTGTTTTACGGAACTATGCGGGTTTGATTCTCACCGGATATGAGATACGTAGGCAACCTTCATCGGGTTCAGCCCATATATTTCAAGAAAAAAAAAAGCACAAAAATTAAGCATGTGCATAAAATTTTTGATAATAAATTTTTTTTATATTTTTGGCCACATTTTACCATTTTGCCCTTATGTCTGACCATTGTTGCTGAGAAAGCTTTAAACCTTCTACAGAAGTGCTGAAGGGTCATTTTTGTAAAATCGCTACTTTATCCATTTTTTCACCTTTTACCATTTTGCCTTTATGTCCGGCCATTTTGCCAAGGCAGCCTTAAACCTTCCACGGAAGTACTGAAGGGCTGTGTTTCATAAGAATGGCCATTCTATCTAGTTTTGTCTGGTCATATTTGCCGAAATAGTTTTCGAACCTCTCCCGGGAGTATCAAAGGATCGTTTTCGTAATAATAGTCGTGTTGTCTATTTTTGCCTATTTTTACCATTTTTTCTTTATGCCTTGCCATTTCTGCCGAGGTGGATTTAAAAGCTTTTCTCAAAAGAATTAAAAAGGTTATCTCCGTAATTATGCCTATTTTTGCCCTTTTATCATTTTGTTCTGGACCCGACCATTTTTTAAGACCCTATTCGAAAATATTAAGAGGACAATAAGTATCTTAATTTTCATGAACTGTGCACTCTTGACTCTATGCAAGATATCTAGACAACCCTCTTATGGTATGGTGTCACATCTAAAATGGACAAATTGATCAAGTCTTACCATTTGGGTCATAATGGACTGGTCTTTAAAATTTTATCTTCCTCCAATGAGGGTGTCCGCTCTTTAGTAAACCCTCACTTCAAAATGTGGTTATGGTCAGTTACTTGAGTCCCACATTGCTATTTCTAACCTTCATGAGTCAAACCCCAGGGTATCAGAGATTTTTGTATTATCTAAGCTTGCATCATTCCTAACCTCACGTTATGCCACTTAGGTGCAATATGGATACAATGAAAAGAAGATTTGACAAAAGACCAAAAGATGACGAGTCCCCACATATTTGGCTTGTACATAAAACACCCCGGTTGTTGAGCCAATGGTGGGAAAATATGGGCATTTGTGAGCAGGAAAAGATAAAGGATCATCTGGGTCACTTTGTGAATATTATGAAGATCGACCCAAAGAGGGATTTAATCGAGGCATTGGTGCATTTCTGGGATCCTAATAACAACGTATTCCATTTTAATGGTTTTGAAATGACTCCCACTTTGGAGGAGTTAGCTGGATACACAAGGTTAGGTGATGAGCTTCGGAAGAAGAGACCATTGGCCCCAAAGGATGTTACTGGCACTAAGTTCCTTGATCAGATGACAATCAGCCAAAATAAAATATCAAGTGTGGAACGAGGGCACGTTCGATTGGATTTCTTATACGATAGGTATTGGTGTCCAAGTGGAATTTCAAAGCATGGAAAAGAGCTTGATACTAAAATTAGATACAAAGCTTGGCAAAGCCATTGGCGGAAAGCATTCCTAGTGGCATTTCTAAGGACAATGGTTTTTCCGAGGCATGACAAAAATATTGATATTCGATTATCTGACATAGTCACCACTTTGTTGAATGGAAAGGATGCCACTATCATTCTAATGATATTGTCCGATATCTACCGTGCCCTGATAAAGTGTCCGGAAGGAAAAGATTTCTTTAAGGGCTGTAACATCATACTCCAAATATGGTTTTTAGAGCACCTTCTCAGTCATCCTGCATGGGTAAATTTTAGTGTTCATTGGAGCAACAATGAGCTTGGAGATGGGTCTGAAGATTTGACTGAAGATAGTAGCTTCCCAGGGGAGTCAAAGCATGGAGAGGGCATCTTCAAAAGTTGACCGCTACTCAAATCACACAGAACTACCACTGGTTCTCACCAAAAGAAGTCATATACAGGTCTTACCACCATTCATTTCTAATATTGATGGGTCTTCGGGGATTTCAACCATATGTGCCTATGAGAGCCCTACGCCAGTTAGGTCGAAAACAAGTAGTGCCTATAGTGGTGAACATGCAAAGATTCACGTGGGAGGTAACATCAGAAGATCATGTTCGTGAGGCATATGCTCAACAGGTTTGGGATAAAATTAAGGTGCTTGAATTTCACACTATGGTGGAAGATCAGGATCGAGGAGAGTTAGACCCTAAATATCTCGAGTGGTTCTATGAACCAGATGCTTTTGGATCTAGGAAGGAGATAGTTCTGAAGATCATGGCAGAATGGGAGATCGAAATCAGAACAAGAGTAGGGCAGGTCAAGGAAGAAATAATAAGAGACTAGGAATCCATCATCCAGGCTTTACGTAGGGATATAAGTATCGCCAATGTGAATAGGGATTTGCAGTGCTTTGAGTTTAAAGAGGAGAAAATCATATTAACACATGAAGTTCAAATGCTTTAAGCACAACTTCAGCAAGTGAGAATAAGTGTTGCTACTCTGTAGCATCCAGCCATTTCGAAGCACAAAGAAATGCATTACAGCCTTATCATCCATGATCTAAGGGCTGGGGCCAGGGTTGTAGAATCAGGTAAGAACCAGGTAGACAATGAGCTAACAAGGGTATGGAACCAGTTGAATCTAGCGTTACAACGCGAGGCGGATATATTTGACATAGCCAATAACCATGAGCGACAGATCCAGTTTTTAAGATAGAGCCAGGAGCATGTTAGAAGGAGGGTCTATGAAGTAGCTTCTTATACCGCTCTGGGATATGTGACTTGTCAGGGTTTGACTCAAGAGAAATTTGTTATGGTAGCGCCCAACTTCGCACGCGACATTGCCACAAACTTGAAGCACATATACCATGATATGGGAGGTCAGCCGCAAGAATAAGCACTTTGACTACAATGATGCCGTTGGAGCCTCCTGCAGAGATCAGAGTCTTCTTTTAGCTGGCTGTCCACTTTGCTTGTTCATTTGTAGTGATCGAGTCTGTAAGAGTCTTTTGGTGTTTTGAGTCTTGTTGTTTTGCCTTTTAATTTTATTTTTATTTTATTTAAAAAAAGAAGGAAAAAAAGGTCTATTTAAGTCAACTTCGGTCTTATTTAAATGTTGTCCTTTTAGGTTGTATCTTTATGTAATTTTCCTTTTTTCAAGTTTTGTAAAAAAAAAAGAGAAAAATTTGAAAATCAATGAAAAAGATTTTGTTTTAGAAAAATTCAAAAATGAACAAAAAAAAGGTTGTTTTTTGTATATTTTAAAAAAAAACTTTGTAATTAAAAAAATAATTGGTCGTGTCCCTGAACTACTTAATAATCTGATTCATGCGGCGATATGATACGTAGGCAACCCCCAAAAGGTTCGATCGAGATATTTTTCAACGGCTCTAAAATAAGGCGAGGTGTAACAACAACAACAACAACAATAACAAATCCAGTTTGATCCCAACAAGTGGGGTCTGGGGAGGGTAGTCTGTACGCAGACCTTACCCCTACCTAAGCAAACTGGGGCAGTTTCGAATTCTAACACAAAATGGCCAAAGAATCAATTAGTAATATGCCTTCTATTACCAAAAGACCTTATCTTCTCCTCTTGGTAAGAGAGCTTCCATTTCGAGTTCGACAAAGTGAAAGAATCGATTAGATCATTCAAGTCAGATAGCATAATAAGAGTGTCAATAAGCAGCAACCTTATAAGCCGAAATAAAACATGAAGCCTACCAAAAGCATGTTAGAGACGCGATTATAGCATAGTTAAGTGTGATTCGTATTTATAAAATGTTTAACCCTAACACATTTGTTGCCTCTTATCCAGTAAGCTTAAGGTGGTTGGTTTGTGGTGAAACTGGCAACACACTTGAGCAGATCTAAGGGGAAGGTAGCAATGGCTAACAATGATGAAATTGAGTTGGTTAGTGATGACTCTCTGGGTCAATCGGTTGAGCAAGAATCGGGGGAAGTAAGAAGATTGAAACATCAACTGAGTGATATGTATCAGTCTTGGGTTTCTGGTCAGCCTCCAGTTCAGGGTCCCTCTGAGAGAACTTCCACCATATCCCAGGCTAGTCAACGACCGCTCCCTGCAACGAGCGATCACATTCTACCACCAGGGTATATGCCAAACTACAACTTATATACCGTCCCTGGTATCTCTAATGTGCAGCCTTCTGCCGCACCGGTTAGGAACACACCTCTCGTCATTTCTGGTCCGCCTGTGTATACAATACCCCCACCAAATCTTGTGATGAGGCCCAACATCGAGCCGCTATCTCATGCTTATGATGGACAATACTACTCTCCAGATATGGCTTTTAAAGGTTCGGCTCCACACAATCAGACCCCACATTATATGTTACCTGCAGAAAATGAAAAGGCTATAAAGATAGGAGAGCTAGACGAGATGGTCAGGAAAATGAAAAGGCTTGAGCAGAACATAAAGAACATACAAGGACTAGGTGGTCACAAAAGTGTCTCATTCAGTGATCTGTGCATGTTTCCTCACATCCATTTACCCCCAGGGTTTAAGATACCAAAATTTCATAAATATGATGGACACGGCGACCCTATCACCCACTTGAAAAGGTACTGCAACAAGCTGAGGGGTGTAGGAGGAAAAGAAGAGTTGCTGATGGCTTATTTTGGGGAGAGCCTGGTAGGGGTAGCCTCTGAATGGTTCATTGACCAAGATATCTCTCACTGGCATGTTTGGGATGACATGGCCTAGACTTTCATCAAAAAAATTCAGTATAATATTGATATTGTGCGAGATCGCAATTCCCTGTCCAATATGAAGAAAAAGCTGACTGAAAGCTTCAGGGAGTATGCCGTTAGGTGGAAAGAGCAAGCATCCAGAGTTGAACCACCGATGGGTGACCATGAGTTAATCACTGTCTTCCTTCAGGCTTAGGATCCTGATTATTTCAAAATATGATGGCTGCAATGGGTAGACCTTGTTGATACAATCAAGATACGAGAAATGGTCGAGAACGACCTCAATATTGGTCGAATTATAAGTCAAGCGGCTCTTGAAGAAGCCACCAAAGAAATCCAGAATAGGCCAAATAGTTGTGTTAACCAAAAGAAAAAAGATGAGGAGGCCATGATGGCATCACAGGCAAAAAGAGGCCAAAAAGGAGCATCTCAATCCCCAGATCCACGATACTCAGTTGCTCCACAGTATGCAACTCAGTCTTTTTCCAAACCATCCAATTTCCAACATATGCAGGCCCCAACTCTAACATACCTTCATCCGCGACATCAGAACTCTCAATCACTCTACAACACTCATCCAAACAAGAGTATGAAAGTGAACATAAGTAAAGGGACAATTTCATGTCAATCCTAAAATTCTACAAAAGTTTGTTTGAAATATTGAAACGTTATGGCATGATTGATCCGCTTCAAGGGTATATTATTGATCCATATGCAAAAGGTTTTGACCCTGCTGTACGATGCATGTACCATTCTAATGTCCAGGGATATAACATTGAGGATTGTCGGGCTTTGAAAAAGGAAATAGAAAAGATGATTCAAGAAGAAATGATCATGGTACAAGATAATGGCACCCTAAACATCATGATCAAGACGCATTGTTCGGATGATTTAGAATGATAAAGAATATGGGGACGGTTTGGTGGAAAATGCCAAGAACCTGTCCACTGAATGCAAGGCAATCAAAATTGTTGACGATCTTGTTTGATGCCGATGTGCAAATTTGTAGCTAAGAAGTTGAGCTTGATAATTGGAAATTCACTCCCTTCCTTGCCGGGAAGGAGTCTTGGTAACTTATTTTGTCATAATTTCTATCATCCAGATTATTTTGAGGTTGTGATCTAGATGTTGTTTGTTTGTCCTGTCATCAAGCCTCTCTATCCTTTAATCAATGCGATACAACTTTTTTCTTTGCGTCATTTTAATTCATTGTGTTTAGTTCTTCTTTCATATATAATTCTTTTCTTGCCAATTTTAGTGACATGACATGCATGCGGAGTTTTCTGCTATATTTTAGAAAAGCTTGTCCAATCTTAAATTAAATCGAGGAAAAAACACGTGGAGGACAAGTAAGAGGTTGAAAAACTTTGATGATAAGCCTGTGTCAAGATCACATGGAACCAAAACAGTCACGAATACTGGTTTAAGGATAATTGAAAGTTTTGAAGTTTGATTGGAGTAATCAGCAAAAAGGTTTTTTGTCCATGGCATGCATAATCTGATCATATCAAAGAAAATGACCCAAATCCCCAAAGAAGGTGCATCCTAGGGAATTTAAAATGATTAGATAGTATTGAAGTGCACCCTTCTACATCAGGATAAGGACCAAGAAAAGGTGACTCCAAATTGTCAAAAGTCATTTGTTGCGAACAAGATATTGACTACAAAACTATACAACTGACAAAACCAAGAAGAGAGTCATGCCCATCAATGCCGAATCTGAGAAGGGATTGACTGTTTGGCATTCTTGAGGCTGGAAGGCCCTTTTTCTGCTACCCAAACACGTTATACCCTTCGTTACCCCTTTTGAGCCTGTTTTATTTTTCTTTGACCCCCTCTTTTGGAATCAAGTATAGAGTAAAAAAAAATCGAAGATCCATGCCACCAGAAAGATAGGAGCTAGGACAATCTGATTATAAAAAATAAAAGAAGAAAAGTAAAGAGAAAAGAAAAATGAAAAATGAATAGAAAAACATCAAAGAAATCTCTCATGTTAGTTTGAACTATATTTGACTTGATTCCTTTAAAGGATACGTAGGCAGCTCTACACTAGGGTTCAGTCTAACCAAATAAAAAATAAAAATTCCCAGTATTTGAAACTGGGGCAGAATTGTTTTTTATGTTTTTATGAAGAGTCGATTCCAAGAGTTGTAAATATACAACCCTATCATCTTGAGTCTATTTTGAGCCTTATTGTGACCCTTTCTTTCTAACCCTCTCCAAAATCCTTCCAAATAAAGACCTTCCAAATAGTCTTAAGAATGCCAAGGTAAACACGCAGTAAGCAACAGTTATCACACAACGTAGAACAATGTCAAGTTGCTCACATAAAAAGGCGAAAACAAAGAAGAGATAATGAATGGAAATGAGAGAGTCTTATTGGAGAAAACCCTCATGGGCACTATAAGGCGATGGTAAGTAGAGATAAATAAATGAGAGAGGTTGATTGGTGAAAACCTTTCAGGGCACTACTGATCAAAGGTGAATTGTGATTTGATGCAAATTATTGGCACAAAGAGGACAACTTCAAAGACGAAAAGAAACAACAAGAAGAATGGGTAGATTGGTTGGATAGATTCGGCTGCTCAGTCCAAATGCATGTCATGATCATTAAAGTTGGCTACCATATTCAAAAGAGCCCCTTTTTTCTTTCTCTCCCCGTAAAGTGGAATTTTCAATTAAATACTATTCCTTCTCACTTTTACATCGCGTCATTTTGTCCATTTGCATTTTTATTTTTTTGAGTCAGTCTTTGTTAAAACAACCGAGAAATGATTTCAACATCTGTTACCAGCTTTCCAATTGTACAAAGTGAGTTCTAACCTGGCACATCGAAGAGGACATACCCAGGAAGCAACATGCACAATAAGCTTGTTAAAGCTAAACGAGACCTGAGAGTTCATGCCAACGGAAGTTCCAAAAGTTTGCTGGTCTATTTGTTTAAAAGCCAATAAAGAAAGGGCCACAAAATTGGTCATTGTTTCCTAGAAGTGCAAAATAAAGTATGTGGGGCATACGCGACATTGACGAAGGCATGAATCCAACTATGATTTCCTCTGATAAGCCGAACAAAGTGTTTCGAAGACATCGAAAAGGTCGCAAAGCAAGACTTGCTTCATGGGCAAAGTTGATAGCACCCCAGACACAAACTAATATCGGGTGAAAAATAATCAAGTTTGATTTTTAAAGGAAGAAATTTCCAAAGTGAAGACTTGCTTTATAGACAAGGTTCAGTAACACCTTAGACATCTGGTTATGAAAAAATCGGAGGTAACAACAGAAATCCAAAGTTTCTAGAACACGGTACAGAGCCTCCTAGCTGTTTGGTACCATACTTGCAAATCAGTTCTCTAGAATGAGGTGGTCGCAGATTCAAATTGCTCAGGGCATTCAAGGCCACAAACCGACCACTATTGTTAAACTCACAAATCTTTCTTTATTTGAAGCAGGAAATAAAGAAGTGTAGAATTAAAGTTCTCAAAGGACGAATTGTCACCAAAGGTAAGTTCTTCAAACTCTCTTCTTTTTCTTTCTAGATATGCCTATAATCATATAATCAACCACTGCATTTTTCAATATAAGGTACATCAATCCTTAGTTGAGGTTCCATTTTGAAATAAGGCACACTACTCCCTAGCTGCATGTTTAGTATCGGGTACACCAGTCCCTAACTGTATTTTCCGACATAAGGTACAACCATCTTTAGTGAGGTTCCATTTTAATACAAAGCATCCTATACCCTGGTTACTTTCTTTCTTAGTGATACAAGGCGCCATCCATTGGTTACATTCTCCCAGCGATATAAGGTGCCAATCCCTAGCCATATTCTCTCTTAGTAATATAGGGTACCAACCCCTGGTTACATTCCTTCTCACTGATAAAGGGCTCCAACCCTTGTTATATTCCCTCTTAGTGGTACAAGGTGCCAACCCCTGGTTACATTCTTTCCCAGTTGTACAGGGGGCAAACCCCTAGTTACATTCCCTCCAAGTCTTTCAACCAATCCTAGGAGATGCACTTCCTAGTTTGAGTCATTACAATAGGAGACGCACTTCCTAATCTGAACCATCAATCCTAGGGGATGCATTTCCTAGTTTAAGTCTTTAAACCTCACTTGTAGGAGACATACTTCCTAATTTGAGTTATTCCAATAGGAGATGCACTTCCTAATCTGACCATCAATCCTAGGAGATGCACTTCCTAGTCCAAACCTTTCAAACTCATTCGTAGGAGATGCACTTCCTAGTTTGAGCAATTCCAATAGGATACACACTTCCTAATATTGACTCATTAATCCTAGGAGACACACTTCCTAGTCCAAACCTTTCAACCAATCCTAAGAGACGCACTTCCTAGTTTACGTCTTTCAACCTCACTCGTAGGAGACCCACTTCCTAGTTTGAGTCATTCTAATAGGAGACACACTTCCTAATCTGAACCATCAATCTTAGGAGGCGCACTTCCTAGCCTAAACCTTTCAAACTCATTCGTATGAGATGCATTTCCTAGTTTGAGCAATTCCAATAGGATACGCACTTCCGAATATTGAATCATTAATCCTAGGAGATGCACTTCCTAGTCCAAACCTTTCAACCAATTCTAGGAGACACACTTTCTAGTTTGAGTTATTCCAATAGGAGACGCACTTCCTAATCTGAACTACCAATTGTGAGCACGTGATTTTTGCCCTAAGCAAATTATTCCTAAAAAATA